>CM062818.1:1256494257-1256748090 GCA_031772625.1 Pinus tabuliformis | reverse complement strand
GAAAACAAAAAAACAAAAGAGAAATATTGCATTATAAATATTTATTTTCCAAACCATTATAGGGACAAGGACTTTTATTGGTCCACCCTAAAAATTCATCTTATGAAGGAAAAAAAACATAGGCATAATAATAGGAGGAGATCTCAATTTGGTATTGAGCATAAAGAAAATTTGGGGGAAAATAAAATGCTGACCCTTATAGGGAAATGTTAGAATCTATTATTGAAGCATGCAAATTAATGGACATGCCTCCGAGCAATGGAAAGTACACATGGAGCAAGAAAGAACTGAAAAAAATAATAAAGGAAAATTAGATAGATTCCTAATACAAGACAAAGTTTCCAAAGCGTTCAATGAGATAAAATCCAAAATCATCCACAATATAGCATCAGATCACAAAACGGTGGCTATCACCCTTGGGAATTTAGAAAATATTGGCCCAATTCCTTTCAAATTCATCTCCACTTGGAATGACAGGGAAGAAGTAAAAAAGATCATAGTTGAAGTGTGGAAAAAACCAATTAACAACTCTCCTAGCTATGTATGGGAAACTAAAACAAAAGCCCTTAGAGCAGATCTAAAACAATGGGCAAGGATTAACCATCTAGAAAGACAAAAAAGAAAGTTAGCAATAGTAGAAAAAATAGATAGAATCCAAGGGGAAAAGGAGCAACAAGAGGAAATACAGGAGCGCATATGGTAGGAAAAATAGGCCTATTGGGAGTTGTATATCAAAACAGAATGGAAGAAGAAGAGTGGTGGCTAAAATCACAAAGTCTATGGCTCAAAGCAAGTGACAAGAACACAACTTTCTTTCATAATGCAACCAAGATAAGAAGAAATCAAAATAAAATAGACAACATAAAAGCTGATGGAGGTAAAGAAGTTAGAGTTCAAGGGGAAATAAAGAAGGAGGCTTACAGATACTATAAAAATGTATTAGCATAGCTAGCATCAAATAAGGAGTATCAAGAATATCTTCAACATATACCTAGGAAAATCAGTGAAGCGGAAAACAATGAAGTCACAAGAATAGTTTAAGAAAAGGAAGTAGTAAATGTTGTTTGGGATTTGCATCCACATAAGGCTCCTGGCCCGGATGGGTTCCCTATTCCTTCTATAAATACAACTGGACCATTATTAAAAAATATTTGATAAGAATGATAAGAAATGTTTTTGGGAAATTCAAGTTTGGAGGATTCACAACTCTTTGTTCCTAGCTCTTGTTCCAAAAGAGTCAAATGCTAAATCCTTTAATAGATTTAGGCCTATTTCTTTGTGTATCTCCTCCTACAAAATCAGAAAAAAAATACTGGAAAATAGAATCAAAGTATTGCTTCTAGAAATAATATCAGAAAACTGAGGATTTATCCCAAAAAGAAAAATTTTGGACAAAATTCAAAGAGTGCAAGAAGCTTTTAACTCTAGCCTAATTAAAAAATAAAAAGGAATGATTGTCAATCTTGACATGGCTAACGCATTTGATAGGGTCAACTTGGGTTTCCTCACGACTATCCTATAGATATTTGGTTTCTGGAGAAAGGAAATAGATATAATAAAACCATGTATTCTGGGTCCTTGGATTGCACCATTGGTCAGTGGAAGACCACTGAATACTTTTAGAGTTCAAGGGGGCTATGACAAGGTTGTCCTTCCTGTCCTTTCTTATGCATTATAATGGTAGACTCCCTAAGTATAAGTCTTGAGAAATGCATACAAGATAGCACTATCAAAGGATGCTCAATCTCTCCAGAGCTAAAAATTATAAACCAATCCCTATTTACAGATGACGCCTTGACTATGGGAGGGGCCTCCTTAGAAGAAGAATAAAAATGGTACTAAATAGTTTTTTGGAAGCCTCTGGGGGCTTCTAAATAATTGGAAATGCGGAATATATGGATGGGACACTCCATCTCGCACTCTCCGATCTCAAGAGAAGTGGCGCCACATCCAATATCTTGGACTCTTGATCTCAAAAGAAAATTTGAAGACCAATATATGGAATAAGTACATTGAGAAAAGGAAACAAAAATTGTAGAAATGGGGCATGATCTGGCTCAATATGGTAGGAAGGGTGGTATTAATAAAGTCCCTACTCACAACTCTCCCAATCTATCAGTATGCTGCAATACTAGCCCCGATAAGTATACACAAACAAATTGAGCTAGTAATCATGGGGTTCCTATGGAAAGGAGGTAAAGAGGAGACAAAGAAGCATAGTCTTATGAAATGGGATGAAGTAAATCAGCCCTATGAGAAAGGTGGGTTGGGAATAATGCTACCAAGAATAATGAACTTGGTTCTAGGAGAAAAATAAACATGGATACTTATAATAGGAGATAGCAACTGGTGGAAGCAAATCCTAGAAGAAAAATACATAGACCACAATAGAATCTTGCTATTGAGAAAAGGTTATCTAATTAGGCCCTACTCCCAGGTATGGAATATGATTAAAAAAAATTCCCTCATGAAAGAAAACTCTTCTAAGATACTTGGTAATGGTAAATCCATAAAAATATGGAATGATAGAATAATGGGAAATCAGGCCATAGTCTCCCAAGAAAATATTCAGGATCTAAGAAGATGAATGAAAACAAAAGGAATCACTACACTAGATGATATATCTCTTTGGAGAGATGGAGAATGGAGATATTGGAGGATCCCCATTCTCCCTCATGGTCTTGTCTCTCAGTGGAAGTCCCTAATCTCATACCTTAAGGGGGTTGCTCCGCTAACTATAGATTCAAAAGACTCCATTCGTTGGGATCCTAATGGAGGATATTTCTTAGTCGAATTAGGATATACCACTTTACATCAGCAAGAAAATAGATACTGGGGATACTGGAGAGTGGCATGGAAAATTGAAAAACTGCCAAAAATGAAACTTTCCATGTGGAGATTACTCAAAGGAAAAATATTGACCGCTAATAATCTTAAAAAAAAAATATATGAAGGACCATCGTGTTGTGCTATGTGTAATGGAAGTGAATAAAATATCCAACATCTTTTCGCAAAATACCCCTTTGCGAGGCACTGCTCGAAAGGGCTTGTTAGTCCCCTGGAGTTTAGCTTCCATCATTCACTACCTTATCATGAACTTCTATCAACCTGGGGAAAACGATATCCATATTCCTTCAGAAAAAAGAAACAGAGAAAATATATTGGCTGAGTTTGCCCTCATTTATGTGTCGGAAAATTTGGATAGCAAGAAGTGAGAGGATCTTTAAAGATCACATTCGAAATACCAGAATAGTCCTAGCCAAAACTTGGAGCATGTCATCTGAGTTCATCAACTCTAAAGGAGTTAAAGTAATAGATGTCCAACAACTACAACATGAGGAAAGATTCTAGGCCGAATTCGCAATGACCAAATAACAAAAAAAACACACATCACCAAATCTCCTAATACTATGCAAAATTGGAAAATAAAATTGAAACAAGAGAAGTTCAAAACATGGACATAAAATTTAAAAAGGCACTGCTTACTGTTTGATGGTGCTTTAAAGTCCAACCAAGGCAAGACTAGAGCAGGAGGTGTTCTTTTTGGCCTAGGAGGGAAAAATTCTATTACTTTTGAATGGGGATTAGGAGAACTATCCAACAACAAGACATAAGCATATGGCCTCCTGTTGGGAATGGAAATCCTAAGGCAATGTAGTATGAAGAATCCAATCATAATGGGGGAATCTTGAATAATAATCCATTCGATGGTGAAAAAAGAATCCCCAAGAACAAACCCCTGAAAAAAATAACAAAAAAGGTGAAAAAACACTTTTTGTTTCTAGGTGAAGTCACATTCAAGCATATTCTTAGAGAAAATAGTCGTACCTCTGAAATGCAGGTGAATCTAGCTATCAATTGTCCTATGGGGGAATCTAGAATTAATAATGCGATTTCTCAGAAACCGAAACCATAGGAACTCCCATCTCAATGTGTAAATAATCGCAATCAAATAGGGAACATTAAGGTGGGAAACGATCTCTTCAGCTTAAATGAGTAGATATCAGAAGATCAAGAAATCAGAGGAAATCCCCAAGAATAGACATGATAGATAGTCTTTGGCTATCAAGCGACTGGCAACTGCTCAAGCTTCCTGTGAAATGTATATGTACTCTTCTCTGAGGAGGCAAGCAACACAACTACATATTCTCCCCCTTCGTTCATCTTATTTTAACTATGCCATCTTCACCCTCCCACTCCTTCCCTACAGTCTTAATAGTGATCATGTGTTTTCAAGTAGTCATAGTTATGCCCCTTTGGGGACTAAGCTTATCTGCTCCGATCTCACCTTGCCTTTTCGCGCAACCTGGTGATTAATTCCCTGTTCCATTTCCCTCCGCGCTGCTCTAGTTTCCTCTACCTACGCACAGCTCTAGCGGTGTCTACAATATTTTTTCCTTCAGGTAGCTCGTCGGACCCTACTAGCACACAACTCCTATATCCCCAGCCTCTACGCAGTTTTTGTTGCCCCCTATACCATGCAGCTTTGGTGGCCCTCACCATTAAGTTTCTTCTGGTTTCATGGAAATATTGCCTCTTCAACTTTTAGTGCATGATCTCACTTCTGCCAGCTATGGGTCTTCACAAGACTGTCTAGTCACTGCTTTTGTCTCTTCTCTATTTTTCCTATTTTTCCATCTCTGATCTGCTGGATTGATTGCCCCCTCCCTCCAGGAAATATTGACCGAAATCCACTTGCAAATGTCCCAAAGTGTGAAAACTGTGCAGTTTGTCAATTAAACAAATTCATGATTGAGCAGGTCAGAGAAACGACCAAATACTACAAATATGAAGCAAAATCTAAGAATTCCTTTCTAAAGAGACAAATAGAAGAACAGAGGGAAAAAATGTTTGTGCAAAAAAAAAATGCAGGCATTTGGAGGAAACAAACAGTCATCTGAAGAGCTTACTTATTACTTAAATCAGAAAAAACTCCAATGTTCAGAGCAGCAAGAATTTCCCTTAGCCCCATCAGGAACCCTTATTCAACAAAATGTAACTGTAATCGCCACATTTATTCTAGTATTGCTAAGTCTTTCCACTACTATCTCTTTATGTTTTGTAGGTGTAAATTGTTGTTGAATTAGTATGTAAGTATTTATAAGGATAGTGCAATAAGTAATCTTAGAAACAAAAGGGGAGGAGCTTTGAAGTTAATGGTTGTTGGTCCTTTTCTTCTCTTCCACGATTCTCTCAACCATTTCCACTTGATGTAATGGGAGCATGTCTCATTCCTTTTCTTTTTTTTTTGGAATGGAGAACTAGTAACTGAATTTGTTAAAAAGAAACTATATATTATAATAGCTTTTATTCTTTTACAGTATTTATAAAGGATATTAAATATCTATGAAGATTTCTAGAATTTTGTTATTATTTAAAAGAGGAGCATTCATAATCTAAAATAATGTATGTGTATGATAATAATTTTCAATGAGTGACCAGTCAAATTGTAGCTTTAAAAATTCATTTTTTGCATATTCTTCTTACAATAGGAGATGGACAAATCATTGTCTTATTCTTTACTAAAGGTCTAAAAGGTTTATAATATATATGTCTAGTGTCTAGTGTTTGTTTAAAACATTAAAAAGAAAATAAAAACACAAAAGATAATTACATAGTTTTAATCTATGAATAAGACCCTAGAACTACTTATTAGAAAGATCATATATTGTAAAAATATAAAAAAATTAATATACCCATGGGTCCGCAAAAGGCTAGTGCTTTTGATAGTTGTTAATTTTGTTTTTTAATGAGTGAAAAAAGCTTGTTTTGGGAAGGTGTGAAGTAAATATTTGAAATAGATTTGAAATCTATGTTTTCAATTAATATTGGTGATTTTAAAGAGGTATTTGATTAATAAGAGGAGTGAAATCAGGGCAGTCAAAGTGGGATAAATTTTATTTGTAATTTATAAAGCTGATATAATCCTAATAAAAATTATTTATGAGGTTTTCATTTATTGCCTAGCCATTTTCCTCAAGAGTTGTTTTCAATACAAATATGAAATTCCTTTTCAACCAACAAAATACTTGTAAGTGAGCTAAAAAAATATAAGCATATTTGAGTTTTCATGTATTTTCTATTTGTAAGCATATTTCAGTTTTCATGTTTTTTCTATTTGGATACATATATTTTTAGTATGAAATCGATATTTATAGATAATAATATTTTTATTTTAAATTTTATATATATAGAGAACCACATTTTTAATTGTTTTCTATTTTATTTCTATTATATTAATGGATTTAAAAGAAAATATAAAGTTATATTAACTATTTGTGTGTTGTATGGGGTTGGAACATAAAGTGACGGAAATGATAGGGTTTTTTCCTTTACCCTCTGAATAAAAAAATATCGCTACTAATGAGATTTTGTTTTATTCATATTCCCTTAGCATACAAGTGCCTTGAAGGTTTTGGGAGGGTGCAAGGTTACATTTATTTTAAGAGGATCAATGTGGGGATCTGGCCAAATCAATACTCTAATTAAGTTTCCCATAGGCATTTTGGGTTCAATTTTTAATTTTATTTTTTTTTGTCTTTGCCATCTTAAATATATGCTTTGCACACTCTGATCTACCAATTGTAATTTAGCCTTGTGTAGGAGCTATCATAGTTCATTTTGAGGAATTAGTAGGCATGGGGAAATTGTGGAAGTTTAAGATGGATTCTCTTTCATATTTTTCATTCGACTGGGATGTGAGGGATCTATGGTATACAAAAATATGGTTCCACTTTCCCTATATTCGTGCAAATATGAGATTGGATTGTAATAGATTGCAACTACATTATGGTAATGCAAAAATGATTTTGATCCATATCTAGCCCAGACCTAAGGTCTGACCTCTTTTTCTTTGTGATGAGAGCCTTTTTTGTCAAAACACAAATTTGGCTTTAGGGGTTTCTTTTCGAAACTTTGTAAAACATGTAATTGGGAAATCATTTCTTAGAAGTGTTGTGGCTATAGATATAGTGAAAGATATGAAAATGAATGTCAAATATAACCTTGGTATACTGGTAAATCTTCAAAATTTTATTTAGGAAGGAAAATTGTTACAAGATGTCAATCAGTTGAAAGACTATGGAATTGAATGTAATTCCATTATTAACATCAATCCCAGGCTCCATGGAGTATATCTAAGAATGGAGAATCCAAATCGACCAGCTTCATATACTAAATCCCCAAATGGGATAACTTCATTCAAGGATGATGTGAAAGAGATAGCTCTCATACAAGATGTACATACCAGAAATCTACTAACCCCGGGTCTTTACATTCTTGAAGAAACAAAAAATTTCTGATACGTGGTAGTAAATATACCGGAGGTAAGTAGTCTTTTCACAACCCTCCAAGCTAGAGCCCTTATATGTATATCTAATGGTTTTTCCCCAAGTTAGAAGACTTACATTAGTGGGTCTTCACTAATTGGAACAATAAATATGTTATATAATTCTACTCGAACGGGTTTTTGTTGTATAATTAAAAAATAAGAAATATATACACTTTGGTTTATATAATGGGTCATGGTTTTGTAGTAGGACATGCCTCTTCATAACACCATGGTTTCAAAATTTTGATACTTTAACAATGGTGGTTACAAAGGTTTTGGTGTGAGTGAGACAAAAACATTTCGCTCTCCCTTTATACAATTACCAAGTATTAGAAGGCATTGAAAACACATTGGGTAGGTTTGCAAACAAAGATCAAGAAATAATCGAAAAAGGATTTTTGACATTTTTTAGGATTTGTGTTGAGATAGACCTTATTAAAGGCCTACCAGACCATATCCATCTGGATCTTAAATATTTTAAGTGGACTCAAACACTATATTATAAAAACATGACATTCAGGTGTTGGGTTTGTCTACAAATTGGACATTTGTAGAATACATGCCCACAATCTCGAAAAATTACAAAAAGGATAAAGAAAAAGTAATCAAAACCGGAATGGATGGAAAGTACTAGATCTTACATATTTCATAAGATGACGAAGAAGAAATAGATGAGAATCATAAAAATGTGAAGCAAAAGAATCAACAAGGTCCTGAAGCAGAGGAGGGTGAAAACAAGAAGAAAGACACCACAAATCACACTAAGAAATACATTGAATTAAAAATTATCTAGGTATCAAAATAGTAGCATGAAGAAATATACAACACTCAAGGAGCGGGTGGGACAAAGAAGATACGTATATCTGAGAGTTCTAAATTAGGTAAGTAAGTGCACATGAAGATGGAAGGAGAAGAAATTGCAATAGTAGTGGCCACTACCAATTTAGGAAGTTGCAGAAAGGAGGAGAAAAAGAATGGAGAAAAGGTGAAGCTAAGGATTTTTTATCACACTTTGAATCGATAATTTTATGCAATATTTATAGTATTTTTATTTTTTGAGCATTAACTAAAATTTTGAATTCATCAAATGTTTTTTAGCATCCACAAAATGTAATCTTTTCCTTTGGTTTTTGGGTTGAATAAAATACGTTTTTCTTTGAAGGTAAAGAAAACTATATAGAAGTTAATTAAGTTTTTGGGAAACCCAAAAACTCCTTTACACTAGGTATTAGAGTTGTCTCTAATATAATTCAAGTTGAATTCCAATGGACATGTTTAGCCCTTTGTAATAAGGTGATCAAAAAATTGAAAATTTCTTGGTAAGTTCAAAATTAAAAGCATGATACAAAATGCATATTTAAGCCTCTTCAAGATTGATTGTCATCACAAGGTAAACATTCACTTGTAGAAATTTCTTATTACATGCACAAAGGTATAAAGGATGGGATCATCAAAGTGTGTGCTAGCTACAAGGTGGAGGAAAATAGAAGAGGATTAGAACCCTATGAATATTTTGTCAAACAACGATATCTGCAACTACTTTTCCTGCAAGGAATTCCAACAAAATATCACATATAGGAAAAAAGTTGGAATCGAAACATCCTGCATAATATATATATATATCTATCTATATATATATATATATATATATATATAAACTTTGTAGTATCAAAATATATTAAGTACTGAAAAATAAAAAAATGGGGAATAACTAGCCCATCTCAGCACTATCATTTTCCATCCTACGAAGATTTTATTTCTTATTTGTTCTTGTAATGTACCTTTATTCAAGTGTTATGGAAAAATTATTTGTATCCTCCAGAGGAATGATCGATTTGACCAGACATAATAAGTGAGCATTTTAGCTCTTGGTTTAACAACCCATTTTCATAACAACTCATGTATGTAAACACAACTATGTGAATCATGGAAATATATAAATTTATGAGAAAATAATTCTATGATTGGCAAAGGGAGGCATATATGAGACCAAAACTCTTAGGTGAAATCTATTTGTGTGTTTATTGGAATAATTGTTGTCGGTATGTTTTTTCCCTATGGTGTGCCATGAGAAAGCTCATACTAGCTTCATTTAATTTCCTTGAATACTACCTAAACCAAGCACTGAGATATATTGAAGGCCATAAAATTTTTGGAACAAGAAACATGGGTTATCCTAATGGCCATATATATCCCCTTCAACCTGGAATGTGGTTGGTAGAAGGGAAGGTACAAGAAAACATGGTTGAACGTGTGAAAGAAAAGACAAATAATGTGTGATCATTGAAGTGAAGTGTGATGGAAGGAAGTGGTGAACATGTGAAATGATATGAACAACAGTGATCACAAAGAGCATAAATGAGAATAAGTAGTCTTGCGAGAGAGAGGAAAATAAGTATCTATAGTAAGTTGAATGACTAAGTTGGAATGGATTTTCTTAAAAGAAACATTCAAAAACTAATATGATATTCCTTTCATCTCTTATACAGAGGCCATTATAAATTGTATCAAAACCCAGAGGATTAGTGGGAAGCAAGGTGGAGTACTAATTTTAGATAACGATGTTATGTTCTATTCTTAAGAACACTTTACTTCAATGACCCTTTAGCAACACAATGACAATTCTCAATTATATCTAGTAGAAATCAAATTAACATAGAAACATTGACACTAAATGCAAATAGAACATAAAATCATATGTAGAAGAAAAGACAAGAAAAGAGGACACAAGATGTGGTGGATGCTAGTACATACCTTAGTGTGGGAAAACCATGTGCTCAAATCTCCTTATTATTCTTCGATAGTTTAGTAGACAGAGAGATTAGAAATATCAAAAATACAATCTCAAAAAAATCTTCCAAATCAGTCCTCAAACCAGCAGTCAATGCATCCCTAACTAGAATTTCAATAGTGGTCAAAGCTACCCCAAAACATCATCCAAGAAGCTCGGTCAAAAACAATCCAATTCTTCATTCCAGGAGTGATCCAAGATCTTTTGCTTATAGATGTATTAAAGAATTACATGTATAAATTGTAGCTTAAACATAGAAATTTAATGTGCACATGAGAGAAGAGGAGAAACACCTAAAAGCATGAAAGAATACAAGAGAATTAATAACAGAGTTCGTCCAATTTTGAATACATATCTGGGACCTACTCAATCAATGGGGAGGCCTTCATTCATTAAGTGGCATGAGAAAAAAGAGTACAATCGTCATTTACACAAAAAGGAGGCTTATACCTCCACTCTAGACAATGGCCAATAAATGGAGATCTCTGTTGTAGAAACTGGCATCACCATTGAGTTCTTGTCACTGAGAGGTACAAAATCAATATAAAACTTGCCCAATTCTAACACTAGACCAAAACTGACCCCATGGAAAATGTGCTTAGGCAAGGTTTCGCCCCCTACCAGAGGTCTACTCTGGGTTCTACCACCTGTAATGCATCTACTTCAAAGTACATGTGCACTCCCTCCTCTCGTGCACTGTGCAAAAAGGTTTAAATATAAATTGGTGGGTGGATATTTCAAAGGAGGACTTTTGGGCACATTGGTTAAAAATAAATGATGGTTGAGGAGGGGTCGGGGGATCAAATCCCGCCCCTCCCAAATTGAACACATAATTTTTTTGATTGTTGAACCGTTGGGCGATGAGTCCACTATTTTGGTGGCTCGAGCCCCCTTTTTCCACTGGCGTCCGTTATATTGGTGAGGTGGAAGGGTGACGAGGTCGATAGCCCATGCCCCACAATATATATAATACGTTATGTTGTGTGGGTTCCATGGGTGGCAGGGTTATAGCCACCCACCCCACTAAATATATATATATATATATATATATATATAATATATATATATATATATATATATACATATTATTTGGTTACGGTGGTTCCGAGGGTGGTAGGGTCATGGTCACCCACCCCCTTTTTTAATATATATTTTATTTCAATAAATAACCGCCAGCCCTTTTTGGGATTTTCTATAACCTTAGGCGGTAGAAGACAAAATAACAAACCTACAATTTCACCCAAAAAAATGGCTAGATTCTGGTGCCAGATTCTTGTCAATTACCCCCTCCTTAAGCCTGCTACATGGGTAAGTCAACCCACAACTTTGATTGCTTCTATCTTCTTCATACACATTCGGATTAGAGTGTCATTCACACGGTTGGAATCATGGTGATGAGCACTTCTATCTAACGTCAAGTTAATCAACTTTCTGCCACTTTGAATTCTGAGCCTTTTTCACACCCCTGGTGTTTGGAGATCCATGTGCATCAATCCTACCCATTGAGGAGCTTTCAGATTTCGAAAAGCTTTATCATTCAATTGGAAAGCGATGGAATTGTTCCCTCACTCTTTCTCTTTCCATCCATTTTTCCTTGTTAGGGTGCATCCCTTTGAAACCAACTCGAAGGTATTCCACATCTCCCCATCATGAAGTCCTAGTTCTTCTGTCAAGGATGATATCTTCAAGCAACTCATCGAGATAATCTAGCGCAAAATCATCAACTGTAGGAACTGACCCCATCTCCTCGATGTCCATAATCAGTGGTGGCTCATAAAGCTTTATGTTTTCCACATTCACTATGGAGTACATTTCCATATATGATGGAAAGTCAAGATGAAAGGCATTGTTTCCCATCTTCTCCAAGATGGTGAATGGACCATACCAGATTGGTCACAACTTCTTCTATTATCCCTTCATTTTTTCCTTGTTGATATGGAACCACACTTTTTCAACCACTTGAAATCGATGGCCAACTCGGTGTTTGTCATGTCGAGCCTTATATCGGGCTTGCCTTTTCTCTAACTTCGCTTGTACTACTTGGTGAATCAACTTGATCTGCTGAATGAACCATTGTGCTTTGTCCCTGTCATTACATCCTCTAGGGTCATCTTCCCTTCTAAAGAACATATCAAAAGGATGTTTGGGCAGGTTCCAAAACATGCATCAAATGGTGAACGATGCATAGATGAGTGCACTCCTTGATTATAGGAATGTTTCACATAGGGAAGATGCGCATCCCACGACATACGATTTTTTCTACAATAGCCTTACAACAAGTGTACCATGGTGCAGTTGAAAACCTTTGTCTGTTTGTCTGTCTGTGGATGAAATGTCGTGCTTCTTTTCAACTTGGTGTCCATGATCTTCCACAAGCTGGTCCAAAACTCTCTTACAATGCGAGAGTCCTGATCTAACACAATCAATGTGGGTAACCAAAAATGGACCTGAACATGCTGAAAGAAAAGATAAGTAGTCTTCTCTACAGTGATTTTCTTTTCACAAGGCATTAAAATACACATCTTACTAAAACAGTCAATGAAGACATACAAATAGTCGTGACTCTTTCTAGACAAAAGGCAAACCTCCTACAAAATCCATCGACACACTTTCCCATGGATGACTCAGAATAGGAAGTGGTGTGTAGAGCCCAAGTTTTCTATTAGAGGGCTTTGAAGCATAACACATCACACACCCCTTTACATTGCGAGTCACAATTTTCTTCATATGATGCCAAAATAAAAATATTTGTACATGACACAAAGTTTTTCCAACACCAAAATGACCAAGCACAAGGGAGGTGTGGGCCTCCTGGATTACATGTACCCTTTCCGTTGCGGGTATCCATAATTTACCAAGGTGATACAATAGTTTCCCATGAAAGTGATATTCGTCCACCTGTGAACCATGGGTTAGTTTTGTATAAATCTCCTTGAAGTCATCATCATTAGCATAGTGTTCAGCATAACTTTCAAAAGATAAAAAAGCATTATGCAAAATAACAAAAGCAGAAATAGGAGGGAGAGATAGCTTATCGGCCAGTTCGTTTCTAGTGCCCTTCTTACACTTTATTACCAGATGAAACTGCTGAAGAAAACCCATCCACTTGAAATGACGAGCTTGTTGCAACTTGGTTTGTGACTGAAGATACTACAAGGGATGATGATCTATATGGATGATGGTCTCCTTGTTGATTAGGTAGTGTTTCCACATTTTCACACTATGGACCAAGGCATATGACTCCTTGTCATAAGTGGGGTAGTTTATTAGAGCTTGAGAGAATTTCTCTGAATGGTAACATATTGGCTTCTTTTGTTACATCAGTGCAGCTCCCATGGCATATCCATTGGCATCTGTCTCGATATCGAATGGTTGTTGGAGATCTGGTAACGCTAAGACTGGTGGGGTGTTGATATTTTCCTTCAATGTTTAGAAGGAATTCCGTTGCTTTCCTCCCCATTGAAAGACTTGCTTTACACTTGTTAGTGTGTGTAAAAGCATTGTAATAATAAAGAAATTGGCAATAAATCTTCTCCAATGTTGTACTGCACCCAAAAAGTTGTGAACCTCGGTTACACTAGTAGGCTTAGGCCAATTTACAATTTCTTCAACTTTAGAACGACCAATTTTTAACTGACCATGACCAGTAATATGAGTAAACTAAAAAGGTTTCCCCAAACTCACACTTTGACAATTTTACATGGAGTTTTTCTTCTTTCAATACATAAAGCACTTTATTTACATGGCATACATGTTCATTCCAATTTTTACTAAAGACAAAAATATCATCTAGATATACAAGAACAAATTCACAATGAAAGGCCTAAAGAGATCATTCATGACCCTCATGAAAGTGGATGGAGCATTGCAAAGTCCGAATGGCATCACCATCCATTCAAACAACCCCTGTTTGGTCTTGAAGGTGGTTTTCCATACATCCTGCTCTGCAATTCGGACCTACGCAAATCCAATTTGGTGAAATATACAACATTCTTTAACTGATCTAGTAAATCATCAAAGCACAGGAGAGGGTAATGATTTTTCAATGAGATTTTGTTTAGTACTCGGTAATCCATGAACATCCTCCATGTGCCATATTTCTTTGGCACTAAGGAAATCGATGAGCTACATGGAGTAGTTATCAGTCTGATTACCCCTTGGTTCAATAGTTCCTACACTTTCTTTTTGATCTCCTCCAACTCAATAGTTGACATCCTGTACATGCCAATATTTGATAAAGCAACATCATGCTAGAAATGGATCTCATGTTGGATTTCCATCTTCGAGGGTAATCCCTTTGGTTCCTGAAACATCTCATCATAGGCTTTAAACCCATACAGAAATTACCTGCATATGAATTCTAAAACACAAAAAATAAACAATGCGAGAGCATAACACATAAAACACATATACACAGAGATTTTCCCTTGGATCCCAAAACTGGGACTAGCAGCTTGATTTTTCATTATGTTCTTTTCAATGTTACAATACATATTTATACATGTTGAAGCATATAATACCATGGACTAAAAACCATCGAGTCCAAAACTATGGACCAAAAAACCATACATAGGTTCTCCTAACCTAATATAGGGTCCAAAAAAAATTTTCTCGAGGAGCTACCCCAGACCCCATAGAGGGGGGATACCTGGCCCCCTCAAACCCCTTGGACAAGGGGGGCTTCTATACCCCCTGTGACACTACCACTGTACAATCGGCGGAACGAAGGGGGGGATCTGCCCCCATCTAACCCCCCGGTTCACTGTAGGTTAGTAGTGGAAAGAATATAACACAACCCAACAATCTCCCACATGTTATTTTCTTTCAACAGGGGGCGACATGAGAGCTTAGTCATTTTTCCAGCCCTGAAATACCCATTGTTTCTCTACACCAGGAGAGCTTCTCAGAGCTCACAAATTTAGTCAATGCATCTACAGTATTCTTCAAAGTGTCCACCTTTACCAGCAACACCTTTTGGTCTTCTATCATATCCCTCACAAGGTGATACTGAACATCAGTGTCCTTTATCTTTGAATGATAAGCAGGGCTCTTTTCCAATAAAATTGTACTTTCACTGTCACAGTCTATCCTTATAGCTCCTTGTACTAACCCCATATTTGAACACATTCTCTGCAACCAAATCGCTTCCTTGCTTGCATGAGTGGCTGCCATGTATTCAGCCTCTGTAGTTGATAGTGCCACTATAGATTATTTCTTACTCATTCAACTGAATGCACCTCCAAGTAGATTAAACACATACCCACTTGTATATCTTCTCTGATCCATATCTCTAGCCTAGTCTGCATCAGCAAAGCCACAAATATCCAATACTCTATCCAATCCTGGTCTTCCTTGGTAGCACAAACCATAATCGCTAGTGCCACGCAAATACCTTAAAACCCACTTCACTGTTGTCCTATGCTCCTTCCCTAGTTTTGACATAATCCTGCTCAATACTCCCACTGCACTTGCATATGGAACACGGGACGTGTACTTTTCCTCTTCTTATGTCTTGGGACACTGTTCAACAAATAACTTTACACCTACAGGAATAGGAACCTTCACCGGTTTATATTCCTACAGATTAAGCCTCTACAGTATTCTCTTGACATAATTCCTCTAGTTTAACCAAAGCTTCCTCTTTGCCCAATCTCATTTAATTTCCATGCCCAAAATATAGTTTGCACCACCAATATCTTTCATGTCAAATTTGGAGGACAATTGGGCCTTCAAATCCAACCAGCAACATATCATCCACATACAAGACTAGATAAATAACACGGTCACCAATTAACCTAAAATATACATCTGCTTCGCTTTTGGTGAAGCTAAGTCTCCATATAAATGTATCAAATTTCTGATACCACATCCTTGGTGATTGTTTTAATCCATACAATGACTTCTTTAACTTGCATACTAGTTCTTTCTTACCATCACCGCAAAGCCTTTAGGTTTCTTCATGTAGATCTCATCTTCCACATCCCTGTGAAGAAATTTTGTCTTCACATCTATCTATTCTACCTAAAAATCAAAAGCAACAGCAGCAGGTAAAAGTAATCTAATAGAAGTTACCTTTGCAAGAGGAGAAAAAGATATCACCAAAATCAATTCCCGGCAGCTGGGAATAACCTTTTGCTACCATCCGAGATTTATATTTCTCCACCTTTCCTTATGCATTTTTCTTCTTCTTGAACACCCATTTGCTATCAATGGGTTTCCTTCCAGCCAGTAATCCCACCAGATCCCAAGCCTCATTTTTGTGCAAAGTTTCCATTTCATCAACCATGGCCTCTTTCTAGAGTTTTCCATTCTCTGAATCTATTTCTTCCTTCACAGTTCTGGGATCATCATGAGTAATAGATAAAGCGAAATTTGAATAGAAAGCATATGGACTATACCTTTCTCGCTACCTTCTTTCTCGAAATGATCTTCTCACTACTGGAGTTTGTTGCTCTTCATCTTCTGATTCCTCCTCTATTGTAGAGTCTGATTCTTCCTCCTTTAGCTCAAACTCTATCTTCTCAGGTTCCTTTGGTTGGACTTCATGTTTAATAACATATTTCACCTCTTTGAACACCACATCTTAGTTGTACACAACCTTCCTTGTTACTCGGTTCCAAAGCTTATAACCCTTTAAACCATCCTTATACACAATAAAGATGCGCTTTTCAGATTTACTATCTAACTTGGTTCTTTTCTCCTTCGGAACATGTAGATATGCATCGAATCCAAATACCCTCAGATGTGGAAGAGAGGGCTTCTTACCAATCCATACCTCTTATGGAGTCTTATCCTCCAACGCTGATGAAGGTGATCTGTTGACCAGGTAGCATGCTATCTCCACTTCCTCTACCCAGAATTCTTGTCCTAACCCGGCACCACTGAGCATGCTTCTTGCCCTTTCTATCAACGTCTTGTTCATTCTTTCTGCGACTCCATTTTCCTGAGGTGTATATCGAATAGTATTCTGCCATGCTATACCACACTTCTTACAGAATTCTTCAAATTCCTTGCTACAAAATTCTCCACCGTACCTCAACACTTTTATCTTCTCCTCTGTCCGATTTTCCACCAGAGCCTTAAATTCTTTAAACCTATCAAAGACTTTAGATTTCTTCTTAAGGAAATATATCCATGTATTCCTTGAGAATTCATCTATAAATGATACATATTACACAGACTTACCTAGTGATGGAACCTTCACACATCCAAACACATCATTGTGCACAAGCTCTAATATCTTATTCGCCCTCTTACCACCAGAGGGGAAACTCACCCGATTTTATTTCCCATATACACAATTTTCATAGAAATCAAAATCCAAAGAGCTATTACTCATACCTTTTATCATACCTTTACCATGAAGTATTCGAAGGCCCTTCTCTCCAATATGTCGAAGCCTTTGATGCCACAGAATGGTCTTCTCTAAAGAGACCACTAGATTTTCTGCTGCACTTACAGGAGCCACAGAATTGTCACACCCATCAACAACAGTGCTACCTTGTAGCTTGTACAGAGTTCCAGTCTGAGCTCCCCACATCAATACCAGTGCCCCCTAAACTGTCTTGCAAGTATCTTTCTCGAACAATATTTTTACACCTGCACCATCCAACTTGCTTATAGAAATCAAATTTCTGGCTAATGTAGGAATATGCAGAACATTTGGAAGTGTTCTAACTGTTCCACCTTGCAACTTCAACTTTACTTCTCTGTGACCAATGATTCTAGCCTTCCTGTCATCCCCTAAGAATACATCACCACCATCATATTTCTCATACTTGCAGAACCACTCTCTATGGGGAGTGAAGTGAAAGGATGCACCTGAGTCAATCAACCATGCCTCATGATTTACATGTGTACTTGAAGAAGCCAACTACACATCGCCACCTTCATTTGAGGTGGTTTTTGCCTCAGTAGAAGAAGCATCATCAGATCCCTTTCCTTTGTCAGGAGCTTTATATTTATAGTCCCTTTTGTAGTGCGCTTCCTTTCCACATTTCCAGCACACCACCTTTATCGGTTTTTATGGAGATTTAGATCCCTCTCTAGATTTAGATCTCCCACTCGATGACCTATTTTTGTTTCTATTTTGGGACCGTTCTCATACAGACAAGGTATCGTCGTTCTGGCTCTCCATATTTTTCCGTCTCATCTCCTCTGTCAGCAAGGATGAGACTATTTCATAAAAATTCAAAGCAGTTGCATTGCTACCTATTGCAATAGCTAGAATATCCCATGAATCTGGTAGAGAAAACAACAAACTGATGCACTTTTCTTCATCTGAAATTTTAATATCAACAGATGATAATTGACTTACCACAGTATTAAATGCATTCAGATTCTCTATCACCGAGTCTCCATCTTTCATCCTTAGGTTATACAACTTTTTCCGTAGGAATAATTTATTCACCAGAGACTTAGATTGGTACAAAGTCCCTAACTTGTCCCACAAAGCCTTCGTCATAGTTTCTCCTGATACATTCAACAATACTGAATCTGAGACACACAATCATATTGTGCCATTTTCCTTCTAATCCAACTTCTTCCATTCTTCATTGGTCACTCCTGTTGATTTAGTATCCGAATCTACCACGATCCACTGATCTTTATCCACCAACAGATCCTCCATCTTGAGTTTCCACAACTCAAAAATCTGACCATGAAACTTCTCGATCTCTATCTTTCCACTGCTTGCCATCTTCTTTCACCACCCAAATCGAACTTGCAGATCTCCCACTGAACAGGGTCTACCATAGGCCTGAGCGAAACCCCTCAGCAACAAAGGTGTCCCCTTGAAGCCAAAACAGGTTTGATACCAAATATAGGCTTTAACCCTGTACATAAATTGCTTGCATATGAATTCTAAAGCACAGAAAATAAATAATGTGAGAGCATATCATAGAAAACACATATACACAGATATTTTCCTCTGGATCCCAAAATAGGGACTACTAAATTGATTTTTCATTATGTTACTTGCAATGTCATAATACATATTTATACATGCCGAAGCATCCAATACCATGGACCAAAAACCGTCGTGTCCAAAACCATGGACCGAAAAACCATAGGTAGGTTCACCCAACCTAATATAAGTTCCAATTTTTTTTCCTAGGGTGCTGTCTTGAACTCGATAGAGGGGCGCTACCTGCTCCCCTCAAACCCCCCGCTGCGTAATCGATGCAATGAAGGGGGGGCTCTGTTGGATCCCTATAATACTAGTGATTACCCCACTAATATTGTAGTTGCATCCCTTATTAACATTGTTTTGTCCCTATTATCCCCATATTATTATTACTCTACCCCATAGAATCCCTCTATCGTTATTTTTGTGGCTTTATATTATTATTGTTAGGTCGGCTGGGTTATATTGTGACTCCTTAGACTCCTATCTATAGAAAGGAGGTTTTTTCATTTGAATCATCCAATAATTGTTCATTTATGTAATTTAAAGGACGTTTCCCCCTTGAAGAGGCTAAATTCTAAGGCGTTGATCTATCTTTTCTATCTTTTCTTGAGCTGGTTTCATAACATTTAGTATCAGAGCATTGGATTCTAGGGTTTTGCTGCTCTAAACAGGTCATCGTGGCATTTTCGCTATAAATTTTTTCTGTGACATTTCAAAAGCTTAAAAAAAACCCATTTGAGAAGAAATTGCGCTGAATCTCGGGTCCGAATTTTAGAGCTATTCGTGATATATTTTTGGAGATATGATCTGAGGAAGTTGGTCTTCTTGCAGACTCCTAAATTTCATTCCAAATAGTTGAGCTGGGGAAAATCGTCATAACTTTCTCTTTGAGCATCTAATTGAAATTTCATCAGAAGGTATAGAAATAGCACGGACATTGGTTTCTTGTATATATTTTTCAAAGCCAAAGGTCGAAACAGTGACTCGTGGCATGTCGTACAAGTTCGCTCTACTGAACTAGTCTATAATCAGGTCACTGTGGGAGATTTTTCATAACTCTTCTTTTTAAAATCCAATTTGGATCAGATTTGTGGCATTGGAAAGAGGACACAGAGGGCTACTACAGGTCACAATTTCAAAACTAGATGATCTGAAAGTACAAAGATACATCAGAGGCAATATCGAGCTCCTACAAAGTGAAATGAGGTGTGTAGATTCTTTTAAATTTTTGCTTAAGATTGGTTTGAAAATTTATTTTGAAGGAAATCAAAGAGCATAGTAGAGCATTATTAGCGGTAACGGATGCCCCGAGGGAAGAACATTCAAACACCTAGTAAGAAACTTGAAAGCCCTAGCATGACTCATGAAGAAGAGGAAGAAATGCTACATGATATATCAAAATTACAAGAACAAGTCCAACAAATGTCACGCTCACAAAAGCTGACAGAAGCTAAGATAAATGTCATGGAATCTAAGATAAAGGGCGTGGAAGCTAAGATGGATGATTTGAAGATAGATTTGAAGAGATACATGGCAAATTTGAAGACAGATTTGACAAAGTTTCTACAAGAAATACTTACTAATGGTGAAAAGGTTGTAAAGGAAACTCATGATGCGAACAAAATAAATGTTAATCATGATTTCATAGACTCCAATTTGGGATCGAAGACCCACCATATTCCAAAAATCGATATGAGGAAGTTTGATGGCAAGGATCCCGCAACAGGGATATTACAGATGGAGAAATTTTTCGATCTCAATAATGTGAAAAACACACAAAAGGTACGTATTGCAACTTTATATTTGGAACCAAATCAGTTTGTATGGTATCAATGGATTTGATCTCGTAAACAAATTATCACTTGGGCAATTTTTAGGGAAGAATTGACAGCACATTATGAGGATACAAAAAGAAACACTTTTTTTAGCCAATTGATAAGTCTCAAACAAAAGGGTTCAATAATGGAGCACATTGAGGTGTTCCAAAAATTGAACATAAGGGTAAAAAATATTCTAGAGGAGCATAGGATTGATGTGTTCATAGGGTCTTTAAAGGATAATATCCAACATGATGTTCACCTTTGGAACCTGATTCATTAGAGAAGGCATTCAGGTTAGCAATAAAAATAGAAAGCAAAATTATGGAAACCACGAAGCATACCACTCACAACTATAAAGATGGAAGTGTTGTTGCCCCTATTATTCCACAACCTATAAGTTTGACACCACAACAATTTGAAGAAAAAGAGCAAAAGGGCTTTGTTACAGTTGTGATAGCAAATACACTAAAGGTCATAAGTGTGCTGAGAAGAAATTATTCTACATAGATTGTGAAGAGGAAGAAGAAAAGGAGCAAGAAAGGTCAAAAGAAGAGGATATACTCCAGGAACAAAGCCTAGATAAAGAAGAAATGAGTCCGACCATATCTTGTAATGCATTGGCTAGAATTACCACTCCTAAAACCATCAAGATAGAAGGATAAATCAAGAAGAAAAAGGTAATAGTGTTGATTGATTCAGGAATTAACCACAATTTTGTTGATTGTAAGGTAGCAAAATAATTGAATTTCTTCTTATATCTAGTACCAAAGTGTCAAGTGATGGTTGAAAATGGAGGACCAATAAATTTCTCTGGAAGGTGCCATAATACCAAGCTATTGATGGGAAAATATGTATTGACTAGCCCAATGCTTTCCATTCCAATTGGAGGTGTTGATGTTGTACTAGGAGTCCAATGGCTACGATCCTTGGGTACAATAACTTTTAATTTTCAAGGACTTTTCATGAAATTTTATGTGGAAGGAAAGGATGTTGAAATAAGGGGTGTTGCAGGGAAACCAGGAAAGATAATCATCTCTGACGGTATGACAAAGATTCTAAGAAAGGAACAAAGGGGTGTAATTGCACAATTATGTTTGCTAGATGTTTCCACATTGGAATCATCTATTTCTCCAGATCTCCAAAACGCCTTGAACAATCATTCCAAGGTATTTCGGACTCCCAAAGGTCTCCCATCTATTCGTGATCATGATCATGCTATTCATCTGATTCCAGGAAGTGTTCCTCCAAACATCATGCCGTACAGATATCCCTATGCCCAAAAGAGTGAAATTGAATGTATGTTTACAGAAATGGTAGAGCCTGGTATAATTCACCCAAGTCAAAGTTCTTTCTCTGCTCCAGTAGTATTAGTGCACAAGAAGGATGGATCGTGGCACATATGTCTAGATTATATGGAGCTCAACAAGCTCACTATTAAAGATAAGTTTCTGATTCCTGTCATTGATGAATTACTCGATGAATTACATGGATCAATTTACTTCACCAAGTTGGAGATTCGTTCAGGATATCACCAAATCAGAATGAATACTGAATACATTCTAAAAACAACATTTAGAACTCATGAGGGTAATTATGAATTTTTGGTCATCCCTTTTGGTGTTACCAATGCTCCTTCAACATTTCAAGGTTTGATGAATGCCATTTTCAAACCATTCCTTATAAATTTTGTGTTAGTATTTTTTGATGATATATTAATCTACAACAAGTCTTGAAGGATCATGTTGAACATGTTGACAGGGTGCCGCAACTATTAGAAGAGAAACAATTATATGCGAAAGGATCCAAATTTTTCTTTGGAGTACAAGAGGTGGAATATCTGGGTCATATTGTATCTCATGAAGGAGTTAAGGTAGACCCTAGCAAAATTAAAGCCACTAAGGAATGGAAAATCCCCACATCCATAAAGCATATGTGAGGATTTCTCGGGTTGACAGGGTATTATCATAAGTTTGTTAAGAATTATGGGAGAATAGTAGCACCTCTAACAACATTTTTGAAGAAAGATGCATTTTCATGGACTCCAGAAGCAGCAAAGGCCTTTGAACATCTTAAAGAGGCAATGTGCCAATTACTGGACTTAGCTACACCAGACTTCACAAAAACCTTTATTGTAGAATGTGATGCTTCAGGAAATGGAATTGGTGTTGCTTTAATGCAAGATGAAAGACCCATTGGTTTTGAAAGTCATCCAATCAAGGGAAAGTTTTTACAAAAAGATATTTATGAGAAGGAAATGTTGGCAATACTCCATGCACTTAAGAAATGGCAACCCTACCTAATGGGAAAACACTTCAAGGTAGAAACAGATCATGATAGATTTAAATACTTTTTAGAACAAATATTATCCTCTGAAGAGCAACAAAAGTGGGTCAGAAAGATGTTGGGTTATGACTTTGAAATCATCTACAAAAAAGGGAAGCAAAATGTGGTGGCAAATGCACTCTCAAGAAAGGATGAGGACGTGGAAGAATTGTTGTGCACCATTTCTATTATCCAACCAGATTCGATAGATGAAGCAAGGGAGGAATGGAAGAATGACAAAGAAGTGTGGGCACTTATTCGAAAGTTACAACAAGATTCCAATACGTCTGATACATTTAGCTGGAAAAATGATTCTTTATGGTACAAAGATTGCTTATACCTCTGTAAGAATTCCCAACAAAAACAAAATATTCTTATGGAGTTGCACACTTCTCCCTTAGGAGGGCACTCAAGATTTTCAAAAACTTACCACAGGGTTAAGAAGGAATTTTTTTGGGATGGCCTTAAATTGGATATTCAAAATTTTGTGGCAGAATGTTTGGTTTACCAACAAAATAAAGTTGAAACAATTAAGACCCCAGGTATATTACAACCTTTATCCATTCCAAGCCAATGTTGGGAGGAGGTTTCAATGGATTGTATCACAGGTTTACCCAAGTCTGATGGAAAGAGTGTCATCATGGTGGTAGTTGACAAACTTACCAAGTATGCACACTTTTGTGCATTATCACATCCATTTAAAGCCAGTACAGTATCTATTGCATTTATGGAAACAATTCAAACCTAGATGGAAACCCAAAGATTATGGTAAGTGACAGAGATCCCATTTTCACTGGAAATTTTTGGATAGTATTATTTTCTTGTCTTGGTACTCAGTTAGCTCGTAGCTCATCTCATCATCCTCAATCTGATGGGCAAACTGAGATAGTAAACAAATGTTTGGAAGGATATCTTTCTTGTTTTGTATCTGATAAACAGACACAATGGGTCAAATGGTTGCCTCTGGCTGAATGGTGGTATAACACTTCCTTCTATACAACAACAAAAATGACCCCATTTATTGCACTTTATGGATATCAGCCACCATCCATCACATCATATTTAAGAGAAAATTCTAAGGTTCAAGTAGTGGAACATCACATCGAACATCAACAACATGTCCTCCAACTCTTAAAGGATAACCTCGTGTTGGCACAAAATAGAATGAAACAACAAGCAGATCAACATCGCAGTGAAGAAAGTTTTGTTGTAGGTGATTGGGTATTCCTACGGCTACAACCGTATAAGAAAATGTCCCTCAAGCATGCTAAGAAGGATAATAGATTATCGCCAAAGAATTATGGTCCATACAAGGTGTTGCAAAAGATTGGTACTATGGCATACAAATTGGAGCTTCTTGCAGCTTCTCGATTGCACCCAGTTTTC
Organism: Pinus tabuliformis; assembly: GCA_031772625.1. NCBI lineage: Eukaryota > Viridiplantae > Streptophyta > Pinopsida > Pinales > Pinaceae > Pinus > Pinus tabuliformis. The sequence continues at coordinate 1,256,723,533 of CM062818.1, read as the reverse complement.
CATGCTTCATGTTTAAAGAAGGTTATAGGTGACAAGCTCCTAGTTCAAACAATATTTCCAGAACTTGACGAGGAAGGAAAAATTATATTGGAACCAGAAGCAATCACAGAAACAAGAAATCGACAACTACGAAATCAATCAATTTCAGAGTATCTTATCAAGTGAAAGAACTTATCCGCTGAAGATTCCACATGGGAAGATGAGAATTTTATACAGAAGCATCCAGAACTACTCAAACATTGAGGACAACACTTTTTTGAAAGAGAGGGGCATGTTGGGTCCCTATAATACTAGTGATTACCCCGTTAATATTGTAGTTGCATCCTTTATTAATATTGTTGTGCCCTTATTATCTCCATATTGTTATTATTGTGCCCCATAGAATCCCTTTATTGTTATTTTTGTGGCTTTATATTATTATTGTTAGGTCGGCTGGGTTATATTGTGACTCCTTAGACTCCTATATATAGAAAGGAGGTTTTGTCATTTGAATCATCCAAGAATTGTTCATTTATGTAATGTAAAGGAGGTTGCCCCCTCGAAGAGGCTGAATTCTAAGGCGTTCATCTATATTTTCTATCTTTTCTTGAGTTGGTTTCATAACAGGCTCCGCCCCCCTCTAACCCCCTGGTTCACTACGTAGGTTAGTCATGGAAAGAATATAACACAACCCAACAATTAATTCAAATAATTTCTTTTTATGCACATGATCACAACCATGGAAAGCATCGAATAATTCTGCATCCTTCCCCCTTACAACCATAAGCATGCAACCCTTCCTAGAATTCACCAACCTCTTCAGCTTTCCTACACTTACAAGGCTAGCATTGATTTTAGTCTGATGAGCCCTTACAATATATTCTACCCCATCTTTTGTTATTTGATATTTGTTTACATGATGGAAAAATATTGTTTTTCTATCATATAGATATGGACTCCCTAACACCATGCCACATATATCCAATGGTATCACATCAAGTTCTACCTCATCTACTAACTTAGAAGCGATCACAAACTTAACCCTTTAGTGCTTAGTTACATTCAATTTTTCTTATCATGTATCCATCCAAGCGGGTAAGGTTTTGGATGTGGTTTGGTTTCTAACCCTAGCTTCTTTACCAAGGACTCTGAAATTAAATTTTCTTGGGATCTGGTATCAAATAGAGTTTCCACTTTTGTATGGTTTATGACACCTCCAATATGAAATAACTCAATTCTCTTTAGTTCACTAGGAAGAGATTCATCTATTGAACTAGTGCCTTCATGTGATTCAGAATTAACATGAGGTGTAAGAGTACATTTTGTTCCTGCTGCCGTGATCAATGCTTCATCTTTGGAATCAGATCAAAGGTCTTGCTCCACATTTGACACTGTCTTTTTCTTTCCTTTTTCTCCATACTTCTTTGGTCTTTTTTTAAGGTATAATTTCCAATAATGATCGTCATCATGACCTTCTTTTTTTTAGCGAGTTAAATAAGTGCTTTCTCCTTCATCTTTCTTGGCTAATGCCATCCTCTTCTCCTTTCCTTTTCCTTTCACTTTTGGTCTTCCATTTGGAGATTTGAAAGGTGGTTTCTTGAAATGATCATTTCATTCATATTTTCCCATGTTCTCAAGATGAATGGCCTTTACACTAGCCCAGTCAATAGTAGTTGCTTCAAACAATAATAATGAATGTCTAATGTAACAATGTAATGATCCAATATACTTAGTTACTAATTCAGGTGAACATCCTGACCTATGCCTTTCCTTAAGTATTGCCAATCCTTTAGGGCCTTTTGCTTATAACCCAAGGGATAAAATTGTTCCTTTAATGAAAAAATGAAACTAGGTCATGAGTAAAGAAGATTATCCACACTCTTACTGCTTCGTAATTTTCTACCCCACCAAACGAGAGCAGTGCCACTCAGCCAAAGAGAGGCCTACTGAATATTTGCCTTGTCCTCTTCGATATTCTCAATCCTGTAGTAGATTTCAATCTGCCTAATCCAGTTATTAAGCTTTTCTGCGTTACTTTCACCGTTATACATGTTGGGCCATTAATATGTCATTATTATTATTATCACTTTTTAACACCTGTTTCATCCATTCCTACTTTTTTTTATCATGTCATTTATCATGATTTATCATATAATTCCATCTTATAATTATTTATGCTCTTACAGATAAATATTATTTCTTCTCCTTTAGTTTTAATAGATTGATTATTATGCATGTTTTTACCAGTGATGGTTTATTAATAAATTTGTTCACCATTCTAGCCTCCAAGATATTTTCCACATTGAATATTTGATCTCCAGCTCATCATTAAATATTCCAACTCAGAAATTCACTGGAATAAGAAGTGAAAAATTTGTATTGGATGTTTTAGGAAAACGAAGAAGTATCTGGAAAATCCGAAACATGGGTTTTGTCTAGAATGGACCAGATTAGTTTTGTAGGGAGCTGTTTTCCAAAATTCAATCTGTACTAAGAGAAATGGAAGGTTCTCTGAAGACTTTTTTCATAGATTCACTGTTGTGGCCATTTTCCAAATATCTCAGCTGCAATGCAAAATTTGACATGTTCCTGTTGAATGATTGATGAAGAGATATTCCAGACATGATCTTGTTTATCAATTTGTTGTGAGAAATGCAATTTTGTAATCAGAATCATATTGTAATCATCGCTATTGTAACTGCTCTCTGCTTTCTCTGTATTTAAATGAACACAGAGATCAAAGAAGGGGATTCATGATGCATGATGGGATAAACTATGAGAGATTAAGATAGAGATTATTAGAGACAGGATCTAGGATAGTTTAGGATAGGAGGAAAGGGGGATTGTTGCATTACCATTGTAATTCTCAAGGTTTCTGTTGTAGTAAAGATTTCATAGGTTGATGATTAATAAATAAAAGAGTTGTTGTTCCATTATTTGATACTGGAGTAATTTTGGCGGTGCTTCAGTAGCGGCTAAGGGCCTGGCCCTGGTGGATCCAATTGCTACTTGTACCATTATTTTATAGTTCCAGTCATGTGATGGTTTTATTTACCTTTCATTGCTTTCGAGTTGCATTGCTTTCTAACTTACTGTTGTTGTACATTTTCTTGAAATCGTTTCGTGTATGAAATTGCAATTGGATCGTGTTGCTATTTTATTCCACCATAACAAAGATTGCTATTCATTACAACTGAAATTGTTATGCTATTCATTTTGGTTATAAATCTTCGCTATTCACTTCAGATTTTGCCATGCATTACAGGTTGTTGTTTATTTAGTATTGCTACTCATTTCTATTAATTTTGTAGTGTTGTTCATTTCCATTTAGTTTGTTGTTCATTTAGCTTTGTGGTTAATTTCCATTTAGTGTTGTTGATCATCTTCAATAATTTAGTATTACTATTCCTTTCCATTAATATTTCATTTATGTATGTTAAGCTTTGCTGTTCAGTTTTTCAATAGACTTAGTCGTTGTTCTTTTCTGTAAGGATTTGATTTCATCTTTTAATTGATATTGGAGTGAGTGTGTTTTAGTAAGCATTTCCAATAGAATTGTCATTTCCAGTTATTTGCTTTAGTGTGGATTGAAAGATCAACAACTGTAAAGAACATTGAGTATAGTTGTCTAAGTTCTCAGATTGTGGATCCTGTTTATGTTTGATTTCATTTATATCAGTTGCCAGAGGAAGGAGTTATCACTACTGCATCCTTGACTGATAAATTGTTGTAGGTTTTTGAGTGAATGGTTTAAGTTTCAGAGTGTTAAGTTTCTTTTAATTGTAAGTAGATTTTATTTCAAGAATTCATTTACTTTTGCATTTTAAGCACTATATTGCAAAACATTACTCTTGAGCAAGTGACCGCGTCAGACTGAGTACACTCTTGAAATAAAAAGTCGTCCCTCGGTTGACAATTAGTGTGAAGATAATTAGGAGTTAAAAGTACACCTTTTATCACTCAACATTTTGGAACCGTTGCCAAGGAGAGTGTAGCCATTTCTAAGGAGTAGTGTGCATCTAATGAGTGTTTGTTAGGAGAGAATTAGGTATTAAAAATTGAAGGTAAGAACCTGCGTACAAAGCATGTAAAAGCTCTGCTCCCCCACCCGCTTTCTAGTAGAATTGTTAAAGAAATTAGGGTAGAAATAAATATTTGAATTTCTATGTGAATGCCTAAAAAAGAAAAGAAAAAACAGAAATTTTGAAAAAACAAATCTCATTATTTCACTCAAGTGGTGATGTAAGCACCACCCGTTTCACTAACCGATTGATAGGAACATTTGAAGAAGGAGCCTCAAAGAAATGCATGAAGAACATCTTCTATTATGGTAAGAAATGGCTCACATTTCTACTTTTGAATTCCCTATGAAGGATCTAGAAGGAGTGACACAAATGAACATAATTCCCCCATCTTCACTACCAAATTTTCATGGCTTGACAAATGAATATCTGGATACATTTTTATTTGAGTTTGAAATACTTTGTAGAGGATATGATTATTGTACTAATGATCAAAGGTTGAAAGTGTTTCCTCTTACTCTAAAAGGAGCAGCTCTCCGATGGTTCATGAGCCTAGGTGGGAATTGCTTCCAAAGATGGGAGGACATGAAGAACATATTCTTGAACAAGAACCAAGACTATCACAAATCAGTGAAGAGATTTTGATATTATACAAGGGGAATATGAAAGCTTGGAGGACTATGTGGAGCGCTTTCATTACAACATTAAAAAATCAAAGCATAAGTATTTGGAAAAAGAAATCTTAAAAACACTCCTTCTTAAAGGAATCAAAGATGAATTGTTAGAACTCTTAAATCTGATAGGAAAAGGTGATTTTTTTCAGTTGTCATATGATGATTGTGAATTGTGCATAAGGTATTCAAGAGGAATCTCCAAGGCTAGTAAGAATTCTAGAGAATTTTCTTCTTTCTTTTCCAAATCTGCTATAAGAATAGGAGACACAAGAGCTAAAATCAATGTTTTATTTGAAAATTTTAAAGTTGATTTTATTAGCTCTCTAAATGAAAAATTGGATGTTTTGCAGGTTCAGAAAAATCAAGAAATTGAAGAATTGTTTTTCCCTCATTACCGAAAGGAGCATCCCATAGATAGTTGTTCTTCCTTATCTAGGATGGTATTAGCATTTCAAAGAGATGAGGAAGCTGCAACAAGGTCAAAACCATGGAAATCATGGCCTACAAGTGTGGTTCAAAACAGTTCTTCTCCATTCTCTTACTTGCATAATCCATTATGGAATACTAATGTGTTAGGGCGACCATGTCAATCTCAATATAACCACCACCAATCTTGTCTACAAGTTTGGCATGGTTCACCTTATGATTGCATGACTACTCTCCCTCATCTTGTAGCATAAACACATCATCCATATTCTTCACCAGCTCTTCCACAACATCTTTCTTGCTCGTCAAAACCATCCACACAACACAATCAAGTACATCATCAAAATGCTCCATTCTGTACACAATTTCCTGGTCAACTAATTCCGCACCCTCACCATAATAAACCATTACAACATGCCTATAGTGTTGAACTACAAAATTTACCCACCCTTCCCACCCATTCTATCTCACATGCACCATTGGAGAAAACTCATATTGAGATTGAGAATGTTTGAAATTCGAAAATTGTAGAAGTTATGGAAGAAAATGAGGTTTCTTCTAGTCTACATCAACAAGCCGTTTTAAAAGCTCAAGAACTTAATGATATGATGGATAAGGAAAATCAAGAAAGTGGAGGATATATTGAAGATTGGTTTCACTCCATCACTTGTTTGCAGAATCACTCCATACTTCAAAAATTTTTGACACCATCTTTTCACAGGAAGTTGGCTTCTCATACCCTAATATTCATTAATATGCATTTTCAAATTTGGGTATGTACATATTTGAAGCCTTATTTTGAAAATGGTTACATTGGAAGTACTCTTATATGTAATCATATTCATTTTTCAAATCAAAGTAGTTTAGTGTAAAAAAATAAAATAAATAACGACATAAATAAATGCATTTTGTTTTTAATGTAAAAATAGTTGTTTTTGTTGCAACACGCTGTGGAAATCAAAATCGGTTATAAATGTTTTAACTCATTTGTGTATGTAGATGAATTACAATATAAATAACAGTTCTATGAACACTCATATTCATTTTTATCACCAATTTGGAAAAAATGCTTGAATATCATAATTTTTTTGGGTTGTGGACTTTATGAAATTTCTGAAAACATAGCTGGGACAGTCATGTTTTGAGGGACCAAAAGGAAATATTTTTAAAATCTATTTCTGTCCTAGGTATCCCTTTATTTCTTCTTTCAAACCCAATTAGAATCACTCAATTTTGATTTGAAATGAAAAAGTTAGAACCAAAACATTGACAAGGTGTCTAGTAGGCAGCTTAGGAACAGAGTTGGGACAGTTCGTTTTTGAAGGCCTAAATGACCAGATTTTGAAAACCTATTTCTATGGTATGTTCCCCTATGAATCTAGTTTACAAATAAATTTGAATCACCATTTTCCAATATTGTATGAGGAAGTTATGATCAAAATACTGACTGTATATCGTAAATCAACACTCTTAAAACTCTGTCTTTCTGGTTGTTCCTTAGAGTATTTGACCTATCAATTCTTCTTGTCTTCAAAACCTGTTTCTATTAGAGATAAATAAATGAATATAAATTCATTTTGAATTTGAATCATTTGAATCCGTCATCAAATGAGAAAGATATTTTTAAAATATCCACTTTTGTTCTAAGTGGGGTAATAGAAAATGACTTTGTTATGCAGGTTGTTCTAAATATAATTGACATACCATATAATTGAATTTTTAAAACCTATTTCTATTGGAGATATACCTTTTAAGTATATCTCATCTGGCTTTGGAATGACTCAATTTGGACAAAAAACAAAGAAGTTGTGATTAAAACACTAGAGGTTAGCATGATTGGCCACTGCTCTCCCGCAAGTGACAAATAAATTTTACTTTATCATTTTCTCCATTGATTTGTTATACATAGTAACTACTTGTTATTTTTTTTGGATAATTCATGGATTAGGGGAGCCTGATCACCTCTCTTTCTCCATGATTTAATTTTTGCATGTCCTAGGAGAATAAAGAAGGTCAATTTATGGACGAGCGATTCTTGAAATAAATTTTAATGGAACAAGGGAATTTCATCCAACTCATTACCCAATGGATTCATAACACAAGAAATAAAGAATTGATTTCCAGTTGAAGATTCATGCCATGTCACTGCTGCCAATACATTTTTCCAAAGAGATCATTTTTTTCCTTGCCTTAAGAAATAACATCATAGCTATTGTAACTTAATTTATTTATTTACATACTATTTTTAAATAAAATGTTATTTCTTTTCTGATTTCTCTTATATTTTTGTGTTTCAGGTGTTGCTTCCTTCAAATTGTAACTCAGCCTCATTATCAATGCAATGAACAACTAATTCATTTTTTTGTGCCTGTATTTTATGATTGTGCATTTTTGCTATTCCTTTCTGAAGGAACAACACTTTCACAGTTCCTTTCAAAGGAACATCACTTTCAAATTTTTGCTGTTCCTTTCGAAGGAACATCATTTTCACATTTTTGTTGTTCCTTTCAAAGGAAAAACACTTTGGCATTTCTGTTGTTCCTTGCAGAGGAACAACACTTCAGCATTTCTGTTGTTCCTTTGAACGGAACAACACTTCCGCATTTTTGTTGTTCATTTCAAAGGAACAACACTTCTACATTTCTATTGTTCCTTTCAAAGGAACAACAGTTTCACATTTCTGCTATTCCTTTCAAAGGAATGTCACTTTTGCATTTCTACTATTCCTTTCCAAGGAATAATAGGTTTTCCACCTACTTTTGGAGGCCTTCCCCTTAGCCAAATTGAGTGCACAATAGCTCATTGGAAAGCCTGTTGAGTCTGGCTTCTAGAACATTTTTTATTTTGCAATTTGGAGTTCATTTTCTATTTCAAAAGTCGAATCTCCGAATACTGGTCAAAATGAGCAGAATGAGGCTGCCGAAATGCATAGTGATGTTGCAGTCAACTTTTTAAGGCCTTCCTCAACTCCAAATTGAGCTCATGATAGCTCATCGGAAAGATATTTGTGCTTAAATATCAGCTGACTCATCAAGCAAGTCATCTGGGCATCTCATATAGGAGAAAAAATGATTTTATGAAGGTCACTCCAATGGCACACTAACCCTCCCAAGGCAAATGATGTTTTCGACATTTGTCCCAAACCATGAAACTTGTGTAAAAAATAAGAGAGGCTTTTATTTGTAAGTCAATTATGGAAAAAATCTCTCTCACGTTTCTCAAATTCATATTTTCTTGCCAAGAAACACAGTTTGAAGAAAATTGTCCCTTGTGTGCAGTGAATGGCTTATTCCTTGGAGTGACTTCTCGACAAATGATGGAGACTTGATGTTTGATGATATGAAATGACTTCATCACTTCTGATATCCATTATACCTCCTCTACTCAGATATATCTGAACAACACTTCTGCGTGTATTTTCCTTTGCTGTTCCCTATAAGGAACAACACTTTTTTGAGTGTTTTTGTTGTTCCTTCAAAGGAGCAAGACTTTGGGAGTATTTTTTAGAACAACCCCTCCTTCCTCTTGTGGGATTATTCCTAGTTCATCTCAACCACATTCTACTGATTCCCTTTCATGGCATGAAATACACTACTATTATGAGGATAAGAATTATGGATTCTATTGAAGCGAGTTAATATCATTCACATTACGATCTTTAACAGGACAACTCCTTGATGATAGATTATTTTCAAAAGGGATGCAATTATTTATATACTACTTTACTACATCATTTCCTATTGTACATGATATTGATTGATCAAAATAATACCATGCTAGTTCCACCCTTCCTGGTTGTAATCTTCTCTGTCTGTACTAAATGAGATTATGGGTATATTTTTTTCTATTGACATGTTGAACTTCTTCCACTATCCTTGCTCTTAAGGAGTACTGAGCCTCCCTCTTTTTACCATAAAAATGTGTAAGAAGAACAAAATTTTGTTCACAGATGGAGGAGAGAGGGTCTCATTACGAGCCATCCTACCATGTTCATAAGGCTCTAACAAAGTGACATTCCCATTGTGGCCACCACACCAGTGTTATGATCCATTGGATAGCCAAATTATCCTTGGAACAGGAGGTCCCATCATGAGCCGACCTGATCACTTTTGCTACATCCCAGTGAATGGCAATGTGGTTATCTAGTTACCACGCTAGCACACTGATTTATTTTGTAGAACAACACTCGAACTCCCCATTTATAAATTGACGATCCTGTCTCATATGGGTTAAAAAGGAACCCTGCCAAGGATATGGACACTTTTTGGCAGTAGAGGCTCTGCTTATGGTATTGAAGTTATATCTTATTGTCAATTATTACTATAATACCCTTTTAATATTCTTTCTTTTTCTCAGAGAAGTTATTTCCTTATTTTTTCCCCTGTTTTGAACCTTTACGCATGAGAAATTGTTTTCAGATCAATCGCATCATTTTTAGCTAGAATACCATATGCAAAGCATATTTTTGGCATATTGTTGTCCTTTTTCTTTTCCGCATAACTTATCATCAATCCAAAGCATCCTATCTTTTATTCATAACTATCTTTACACACTCTGCTCTCATTATAACCATAACTCTCACCGTCTTATCATTGATATGTGTGCTCTACTTTAGTTGTTGTTGTATCATTCATTCCCTTGTCTTGTCATCAGCATAACACCTTTCATAGGCTTTATGGTCATGGAATCCCTTTTCCAATTGGAGGGGGGAATGTATGCATTATGGGATAGCATGTGATATGATTACTGCACTCTGACATAACATGTTGATTTGACAAAATATAAGTATTGCATGTATACAAAAGTTTTTCTAATTGAAATTTTTGCCTGCATCTTATCTGTTGCTATTCAAAACTAACACTGTGGATTCAATAACATTGTATGCAAAATAGTGATTTGTTTACAGGAGAACAATAAGTATGTGGGGGAAAACTTTATTCGCAACATGACCGCACTATTGCAACTAATAAAAGAGGCTCGAGAAACTCGTGAACATGAACAATTATTCCGACATGATGTGCTCGCCTAGGTTCCACCTTTTGAATCACTTTCAACACCAACTTTGCCTACATCAGCTTCAACAAATGCTAGTCCATACATGTCATTCTACATTTTTTTCGGAGGTAAAAATTGAGGTAAAATAGCATAATTTTCTGATTTATTACGAATTTACGAGAATTTCATGAAAATCCATTTGAGCATTATTTTTCATCATTCATTCCACATCTTTACCACTTCCCATTTTTCAAAGACATATCATCTTTCAGTTTGGGGAACTGTTGCTTTCATTCCTTTCTTTCTTATGACCATGTCTTTATCATCCATTGATCTTCTTATTCATTCTCGACACCCCCTTATTCCATGTTGTTTTACACCAAGCATAGAATTCAACAGATGGTAGCGACCACCTCAATTTATTTTCTGGCATTGCACGAAGGCATGCTAATTCTTCTGTTTGGGGGAGGCATTGCTATGCATGATGGATGTTTCTACTTTCTTTCTCATTTAAGGCATACAATTTCATTTTTTTTTACAGTGCAAAAGTTGATTTCCATATATTTTTAAAACTACGAACTCAATTCTTGTGATTTCTAGAAAACATAGACGTATCATTAAAATACACAAACCCAGACAATTTCAAGTTAAATTAGTTCATAAAATTTCGGAAATCATGCAATATCACCTATATCATTTTTGTTTATATCTCATGAAAACGATCTGATTTTTGGATCATAGAAGCATTAATATAGTAGAAATCTACTTGTAAAATTTCAACAAAATCTGGTTTGTAGCTTTTGAGAAAATGGTTAGTGAAGTTTGTTGTTACCTATATCATATTTTGTTGCAACTTCATATACATATAGTTGAACGTCAATGTAAAAATTGTTACACCTTCATCAAGATTGCTAAAATTGAATATTCACTAATTGAGGAAGAATTCATTTGTTAGATCCATTTCATGAGTTGGGATGAACAATTTTTTATTGCTTCGTTAACACGGAGTCTTTGGGTTGCATGAACACATGCAATATATTCAATTTTTTGTTGCATGAGGACATGCATTATATTTAGTTTCGGGGTATGTTGGGCCATTAATATGTCATTATTATCATCACTTTTTAACATCTGTTTCATCCATTTCTACTCTTCTTTATCATGTCATTTATCATGATTTATCATATACTTCCATCTTATAAATATTTATGCTCTTATGGATAGACATTATTTCTTCTCCTTTATTTTTAACAAATTAATTATTATGCATGTTTTTACCAATGACGGTTTATTAATAAATTCTTTCACCATTCTATCCTCCAAGATATTTTCCAGATTGAAGATTTGATCTCCAGCTCATCATTAAATATTCCAATTCAGAAATTCACTGGAATAAGAAGTGACAATTTTGCATTGGATGTTTTTGGCAAATGGAGAAGAATTTCGAAAATCCGAAACATCGGTTTTGTCCAGAACGGACCAAGCTAGTTTTGAAATGAGCCGTTTTCCCAAATTTGGTAGGTACTAAGAGAAACGGAAGGTTATTTGAAGAAATTTTTCTTCGATTCACTGTTGTGGCCGTTTTCCAAAATATCTCAGTTGTAATGCCAAATTTGACATGTTCCTATTGAATGATTGATGAAGAGATATTCTAGATAGGATCTTGTTCATCAATTTGTTGTGAGCAATCTAGTTTTGTAATCAGAATCATATTGTAATCATCTCTGTTGTAACTGCTCTCTGCTACCTCTGTATTTAAATGAAAACAGATATAAGAGAAGGGGATTCATGATTCATGATTCATGATGGAATAGATTATGAGAGATTAAGTTAGAGATTATTAGAGATAGGATAGGATAGGATAGGAGGAAAGGGGGACTGTTGCATTACCATTGTAATTCTCAAGGCTTTTGTTGTTGTAATGATTTCATAGTTTGATGATTAATAAATAAAAGAGTTGTTGTTCCATTATTTGATACTGGATTATGTTCGGCGATGCTTCACTGACGGCTAAGGGCTCAACCCTAGTGGATCCACTTGCTACTTGTACCATTATTTTACAATTCTAGTCGTGTGATGGTTTGATTTAATTTTCATTGCTTTTGAGTTGCATTGCTTTCTAACTTCCTGTTATTATACATTTTCCTGAAATCGTTTCATGCATGAGATCACAATTGGATCATGTTGCTATTTTCTTCCACCATAACAAAGATTGCTATTCATTACAACTTAAATTCTTACGCTATTCATTTTGGTTATAAAGCTTTGCTGTTCACTTTAGATTCTGTCGTGCATTACAGGTTGCTACTTATTTAGTATTGCTTCTCATTTCTATTAATTTAGTAGTGCTGTTCATTTCCATTTAGTATTTTTGTTCATTTAGCTTTGCGGTTCATTTCCATTTAGCATTGTTGTTCATCTTCAATAATTTAGTATTATTGTTCCTTTCAATTAATATTTCATTTCTGTAAGTTAAGCTTTGTTGTTTAGTTTTTAATAGGCTAAGTCGCTATTCTTTTTTGCAAGGATTTGATTTCATATTTTAATTGATATTGCAGTGAGTGTGTTTTAGTAAGCATTTCTAATTGAATTTCCATTTCTAGTTATTTGCTTTAGTGTGGATTGAATGATCAACAACTGTAAAGAACATCGACTATAGCTGTCTAAGTTCTGAAATTTTCGATCCTGTTTATGTTTGATTTCATTTATATCAGTTTAAATAGGAAAGAGTTATCACTACTGCATCCTTGACTGATAAATTGCTGTATTTTTCTGAGTGAATGATTTTAAGTTTCAGTGTGTTAAGTTTCTTTTAATTGTAAGTAGATTTTATTTCAAGCATTCATTTACTTTTGCATTTTAAGCACTATACTGCAAAACATTACTCTTGAGCAAGTGACTGCCTTGGACTGAGTACAATATTGAAATAAAAAATCATCCCTGGGTTGACAATTATTGTGAAGATAATTAGGAGTTAAAAAGACACCTTTTATCACTCAATAATACACTGGAAGATCAAATTTGACATCTAATTTAAAGAAAGGTTTCTTAGGTGCATCCCTTGAATTTCTATGATGATGGTCATGAGAGGAAGAAGAACTTTCACTCATGGAAGGAGAAGGAGGGGCTTCTTCTCCACCATTTCCATGCACTGAACCTTGTTCTTCTGGATTTCTCCCTTCTTCTTTCTCTAGCCTTGAAAGTAATTGACTGACATTTTGTGCCATTGTATAGAATTTTTTACGGAAATTGTGCTCCTGTTCATCACGAGCCTCTTCATCTACCATGTTTCTCCTTCGATGTGCACGTCCCGCTTTGGGATCGAAAGACTTTAGTTTCCCTTCGCCTCTTCGGAGCTCGTTTCTTGTTAGCATACAAACATACAATTCAAATCTACAAAGACCTGCTCTGATATCACTTGATCCAAGATATTTTGCTTATAGATTCATTGAATAATTACATGGATAAATTTCATTTTAAACATAGAAATTTAATTTTCACATGAGAGAAGAGGAGAAACATATAAAAGCATGAAATAAGAGAAGAGACTTGATAACTAAGTTCGTCCAATTTGGACTAAGTCTCCAGGCCCTGCTCAATCAATGGGGAGGTCTTCCTTCATTAAGTGGCATGAGAAATAAGAGTACAATCATCATTTACACAAAACGGAGTCTTATACCTCCACTCTGGAAAATGGCCAAAACATGGAGAGCTATGTTGCAGAAACTAGCATCACCATTGAGTTCTGGTCACCGAAAGTGAAAAATCGATATAAAACTTGACCGATTCTGACAATGGACCAAAACTGACCCGATGGGAAATGTGCTCAATCAAGGTTTTGCCCACTATTACAGATTTTTTCAAGGTTCTGCCACCTACAATTTATCTTCCTCGAATTACGTGTTTGTTCCCTCATCTAATGTGCTATGCAAAAAGTTTTAAATATAAATTGGTGGGTGGATAATCCAAAGGAGGACAATTGGGTGCATTGGTTAAAAATAAATGATGGTTGAGGAGGGGTCGAGGGTTCAAATCCCGCCCCTCTCGAATTGAACACATAGCCGTTTTGATTGTTGAACCATTGGGTGGTGCCCCATTTTTCCGTTGGTGTCCATTATATTGGTGAGGTGGAGGGGCGATGGGGTTGATAGCCCTCACACCACCATATATATAATACAATATGCTATGTGGGCTTCAAGGGTGGTGGGGTTATGGCCGCCTGCCCCATTTTTTAATATATATATATATATATATAGATATATATATATATATATATATATATATATATATATATATATATATATATATATATATATATATATATATATATATATATATATATATATATATATTTTAAATAAATAACCATCGACCGTTTTTGGGATTTTCCAGAACCTTAGGTGGTAGAAGACAAATTAACCAACCCACAATTTCACCTCGAAAACTGGCCAGATTCTTGCCAAATTGTGCCCTCCTTAAGCCCGACACGTGGGTAAGTCAACACACAAATTTGATTGCTTCTATATTCTTCATATGGACTTAGATTGGATTGTCATTCACACCATTAGAGTCAGGGCGACCAGCAGTTTGATTTGACGTCAAGTTAATCAACTTTCTGCCACTTCGAATTTTGAGCCTTTTTCATGCCCTAGGTATCTGGAGATCCACCTAGATCAAGGAGAGTCAAATTCAACCTCAAATAATTCAATCAAACCTATTCCAAGGAGAGGGACACACTCCTATAATTTTCTATAGTCAAATCTGAAGTCATGCTGGTTAAATCTTCACAAACTCCTTCATTTATGAGTTAATAAATGTGGTCTAGGGAGATCTAAATTTTCACCAAAAACAAAAATTCAAAGATCGTCAAATCTACCTTCCTCAACTTTAATCAACATTGTATTTAAGCTCTGAAATTTTGGCATGTTTTCACCCAGAAAAACTTGGTCTCATATCACACGTGTGATGAAGAGAGAGGTTGCCTCCAAATGGTAGGAACCAAACAAGAGAGGAGAGATATGATCTAATGTGTGTTTGTGTCCAAATGAGAGAATGGTCACTCTTATTTATATAATTCATTTATGGTGAGGAATCACATCCATTGGGCTTCACGAGCCTACATTTGACTAAGTTTGACCTTGACAATTTGTCCATAATAAGAATAAATTTATAATTCCACTTCTTATTGTCATAATGAAATGATATTTATATAAAAATTGTACCTCTCTAAAAGAGGAATCCAATGCAATAATCATATCCATCATATGATCCATCCTAAGGTGGAATTTAGCCCCAGTTTCCAATTTTAACATGGAATAGCTGAATCACTATGGTGCTTTCCATGAGGGTTTGAGACCACTAATACTTATTACCGAGTTGTTAAACGACTAGGACATGGAAATTTGAATCAGTGTGATGCTTCTTATGAGGTTCAAAAACCACCTTAACAATGGACTACAGACCCTTGTGATGTTTTTCATGAAGAGGTAGTTGTGAAACCACCCAAATAAATTGATTTGACCTCTTGGAAATGGAACATAACTTGTTTGAACTTCGGTTAAGCCATGTATTTAAAATCAGTGGGTAGGTGAGTCGCTTTAGTGCTTACTACTAGAGAACACTTGCAAAACCAACTAGATAGTGGACTCCCTCTCTAGGGTATGTGACTAAGGATTGTTTGAAAAACTCCCTAGTTGAGTATTCCCTCAAATTTTGGATATGGCTATACGGTGGACAACTACAAGAAAGACTATAGTGTAGTTGGCTTATTATTGGGTGAAGAGATAAGTATAAATAACTTATCCATTTGGTTTTCTAAAATGTAATTGTTGACACCTAATCCTCAGGATTGGGTGAATACAATGTAAATAGATAAATAGGTAATATGAATAGTCATCAGGAAATGAAGTGAACAGTCTCTCCCTCATGTATATAATGAAGACCTACCTGAAGGAATACAACACACGAACAAATTTTGGTTGAGGAGTTACTGCTTGGTATGACATTGGTATCAGATCCAACTCTATTTTTAGTATTCCTGCCCTTGTAACTCCCTTTTCTCCCTGGCTTATTTTCTGCCCATATTTCAGATCTGACCTCCCTGACCTAGTAGCAATGTTTTTTGGATGTTGTATACACATTGGTCCTATAATATGACATTCGAAAAGCGTTCTCTGCATTTTTTCGGAACATTGTATACATGTCCGTCTTGTAATCTGACATTCGAAAAGAGTTCTCTGCATTTTTATGAACGTTGAATACATGTTGGTCCTGTAACCTTTCATTGGTGTGTTTCATGCTGATCTTGGTGTCTCCACTTACGTTTGGAAGGTGAAACGGTTCCCAAATTATGACGCCACTGCTGGTAGGACCTTGAATGACCTTGAAGGCCTCTCCAACGATTCCCATGATGGCAAGGAACTGGTGATCCTCTGGTTCTCTGTCGATTGCTTTGCTTTACTTTGAAAATTGATAGCAGAAACACATTATTATTTTTCTACCATATGTGGTGCACTTGCTTCTCCTGAATTACTAGTATTACCCACCGGCCGGTACCTGTGTATATAGATGAGATAATTTAATGGCGTGACAAGGTAATGGTCAAACTAGGAATGTGAACGGAAATGGCATCTTCATGATGCTTCATGTGAGGTTAAAATATTTCATTACATCCTTGTACTTGACAATGTCTCGAATGTCGATATTAGCAACAAAAGGTAGATTCGTCACTGTAGGGTCAAGATTCAAAACATATCCTTGTATTTCTAACATCTTTGTGTGAGAAATCAGTCGATGCAACAAATTTGTCTTGCCACTAGTGTGCATCCATTCCAACCACAATGATGACAACCGGCTTCCTTTTGATGTGACCTGCCGTGGTGCACTTCACTATGGACACCATTCAAAGTCCTCAATTTTGGGGGCAGCGTGGTATACATACAGATGTGAATGCTATTGCATTTGACTTCACAATAGAGTGGCGTAGTGGAAGAGTTGAACGCTGCTCTGATTAAGGTATATGAATGCTACTCCATATACGCAGTTTAGATGTTGTTCACATATATACGAAGTCCAAAAGCTGAGTTTGAAGACTTATATAATAACTTATATATTATTTCTCTTGAATTGTAACCACATTGTAATACAAAAAAGAATTGTGATAGTCTATATGCATAGAATATAGTTTTGATCTTTGTATATTAAATGAAGAAGGAATAATAAGGTTATAGTGTTTTGAAGCACATTTTCCCAGAAGAAGTATTTTTACAGTACACAAATTTTTTTTTCCAGTAGAAGTTTCTTTTACAGTATGCATTCAATCATATCTATTGTGGGAATTATAGTTCTCACTGGCAAGGAGAACTATCCTGAGTGGTCCCAGATGATAAAACACAGCATCATTTTCAATGAGTTGTGGAAAGGAGTGTGTGTTGGAGACAGAGACAATGAACTAGAAGAACCTAACTCAGACAAAGAGCTCATCATTTGGGAAAACAAGAACAACAAAGCTTATGCTTAATCGTAGCATCTGTAAATGAAGAGGTGAGTCACCATATTTCATCATTTTCAACTACCTTTGAAGCCTTACAAAAGCTGAAAGAACTCCATGACTCACATTTTTCACTTGAAGTTGTTCAAGTCATGATTAAACTCTTCACTCTTGAACTGCAAAATAATGATCCTCTTGCTTTTGCATCTGAAGCAAAGTCTATAATGCATTATATCAAATCCACTAAGGTTGAATTATATATTGCTCTTATCGCTTTTCTCAAGGCAATTTATCCTACTTACTCCAATTATCTTGAGTCATTGTAAGCAAATGGAAATCTCAAAGATATCACCTTTGACTCTCTTGTGAAAAAGTTTGTTGAAAGAGAGAAAGCTTTTGGAAAGAAGACAACCCCTGAATATTTTGAAGAGGCTATGTGCCTTGCTCATACACAGAAGCATCCTGCTCAAGATTCTTCGAGAGGAAGATATTTCAGAGGCAGGGGGGGCAGACACTCTCAAGGAGAAAAGGCATATTTTCACTACATATGCTACAAAAGAAATGTATCAGATGATGCCTCTACATGAAAACTACCATGGGACAAAATTGAGAAGCAAAGAAACCAACAGAAAGTTAAAACTGATGATACAGACAAAGGTAAAGCACCTGAATCCGCTCACTATGTTGTGGCACAATGTAACATTGGAGTAAATGAAGATTTATTTAATGCTTCACTTGCTTCTTGGAAAAATGATTGGTTGCTTGATTTAGGGGCAGCCTGCCACATGACTCATAGTAAAGATTTTTTTGAAGAATTTACTGACAATGTTGATGGAGAAGTATACTTTGTAGACCAATCAAAAATCAAGCTGTTAGGGCTTGGCACAATCAGGCTTAAACTGCTTGGTCTTCCAGACTTTCTTCTGCATCATGTTCTATATCTCCCACAACGCAAGAGAAACTTGTTGTCCTTGGTCCACATCCACTAGAAAGGTCACTCCATTCATATGTTTGATGGCAAGCTTGAGGTAAGAAAAGAATCTAACCACTCACTTTTCATGAGGGGAATAGAAGAAGAAAGGCTTCTCAAGCTGCAAGGAACCTCTGCTCATGCACAAAATTTCTCATAAAATTCTCATCATGAAGAAGGTGCACTTCCATCAAGTTTATTATGGCATGCTAGATTTGGACAATTGAACTATGACAACCTCCACTTGTTGAAGAAAAATGGTGTTGTTGGTTTTCCTACAATTCTTAGGAAATTTAAGTAATGTGATGCTTGTATTGTAGGAAAGCATAGCAAACAGTCTTTCCATGATTTATATTCAAGAGCACATATAAAAATTGAACTCATTCATTTAGATTTATTTGGTCCAATGCCAGTTCCTTTTGCAAATGGAAATAAATATATGATGACATTTATTGATGACTACCCCAGAATGTGTTGGGTTTATTTATTGAAGAACAAATATGATGCTTTTCAAACATTCAAGAATTGTCATAAATGGATTGAAAATGATGCACAATCTCATATTGGGTCTATTTGCACTGATAATGGAAAATAATACGCATCAAATGAATTTGAAAACTATCTTCGCCAACATGGGATCAAACATCAAACAACTGTACCTTATAATCCCCAACATAATGGTGTAGCTGAAAGAATGAATAAGACAATCTTAAATATGGTACGATCCATGCTCTTCTTAAAAAATTTAAAGATAATGTTTTGGGTTGAGGCTATTCAATGTGTTGCATATATAAAGAATAGATGTCCATCTAATGCTATTAGAAACAAGACTCCATATGAAATGAGGTATGGACATGTTCCTTTGGTAAAGAATCTCAGGGTCTTTGGTTCCACCTGTTATGCCTTAATACCAAAGGTACATAGAAACAAACTTGGTACAAGAAGTCATAAGTGTATTTTCCTGGGGTATTCAAACACCTCCAAAGCATACCGTCTCTATGATGAATTAAATAAAAAGTGTGTTGTATCTAGAGATGTAATTTTTCTTGAATCATCCAAAACTGAAAATGTAGTTGAGCGTAACTTGATCGCTTGGATAGATTTGCAAAAGAAAAATCATTTCAGGAATTTGATAATCAAATTCCACATCTTGAAGGGGGGATTTCAATATTAGATAAACATGTGGAATCTTCTTCTGAAGAACACTCTCCCCTACATGAAACTCCAACCATGAATGATGCTCTAAGTGATGTGATTGATAGAATTGGGAGACTCAATCTTGATTCAGTCCCAACTCAATCAGCAGAGCAGCCTCAACCATCTGAGAAAGGTCCCCCAAAGTGGCTAACAAAGACAGTTGTAAGTGTTCATCCTAATGAAGTTGGAAAGACAGGAACTAGAAATTCAAACTGTACAGTGGAGGTGATGTGGATGACTCTAATTCACCTATTGATATGGATGTTTCTTATGATTGTGAATTGAACTTGTCTACAGATTTTGAACCAACTTCCTTCAAAAAAGTTGCTTCTCATGATGAATGGAAAGAAGCGATGCAAAAGGAGTATGATGCCCTCATAAATAACGACACTTGGAAGTTGGTCGATCCTCCATAAGGAACCAAACTGATTGGCTCCTTGGCACTAGATGGGAGATATAGCTTGTAGTTGAAATATGTATAAGTGAGTTGACAATGAGTGATTCCTTGTGAAATCAAGTCCCACTGGAACCATGACATGAATGTTGACCATGGACCATAATTTGTAATATAAGTGAAATTTTAAGGCATTATATTGGAATACTTATATATCACAGAAAACAACATTAAATATAATGTAACAATGTGCATATTGGTGGACATAATTAAGTATCCCTCCCATGGTAACAATCGAAAAATTAAAAAGGCTTTGATGGGATAAGGAATCTGGACTGATAATAGTTATTGCATCAAGTATATATATAAGATGGGTAAATTTTAATTACCTTGAATAAATAATAATCTTTTTAAGTATTTAGGTTTGGTTAGATATTTATAGCTATTGTTTTAAAATTATGATAAAATTTTACTCAAAACTTTTAGTAATAAGAAATTAATAAAAATTAGATTTGTTTTCCTAATTTATTTTGAAATATTTTTTAAATTTCAAATTGGAATTTTTAATAATTTTTCATATTAATTTGTTTTTAAAAATAATTTAATTCCACACACATATATATTAAATTTGTGACTAATTCTTATTATTTTATAAATTAATGAATTATTTTATAAACAAATAAATTATATATATATAATTTAGTCAAAGATTATTAAATTCTGTAATATTTTTTAATAAAATAATTTTTCACATTAACGCCATTAATAAATATAATAATATTCAATTATAATTTTAATAAAAAAAATTCATTTTCAACCTTTCAAATACGAAAAGATATCTCATTATATCAAAAACCAATAAATAAAACCATATTAAATTAAAACTTTAATTAAGAAATATTTCTTGTGAGAATTTCAAAATATAGTTCCAAAATAGTTGTACCAAATTGCCTATTTCAATTAATACTACCGTTATCATTTACCATATGAAAATCGTCCGATCATTTTTTACCATTATGAAAATTGTCAAGGACTGAAACTTTCTCAAGATATTCACTAAATTAAAACTATAATTTTTTAAATTTTAAATAGTTCTAAAGTAAATTTACTAATAAATTAATTTAAATGAAATATTAAATAATTGTTTCATCAAATTATTATTAAAAATATGATTATAATAAGATAGTAGGAGTGAGATGGGTTATTCTCAATTTTGATAGAAAGAAAATGAAATTAAATATAGTTGGGTTAGAAAATTTTATGTAAAAAATGAAATTGAATATAGTTGGGGTTAGGCAATTGGACAAATAATGGGGTAGAGACATATAGAATATGCAAGAGCTCCCTTTTGGCCACAAAATAAAACATTAAAGTCTTGGTGGTATTGATATCTTTGTCATTGATTATCTATCACATTGTTCATGGATTTTTCTTAAAGTTTGCAGGTTGCTAAGTATTATTGATCTAATGAGGAAAATTTATCTACTATTAGCTTCTATCATATGTTGAGAATGAACAAATATACTGCAAAAATTCTTGTGAGTAAAGGTGTAAACATGGATTCATAAGTCCTAATGAGAAATGATATTCGTTCACTCACAAGTATTCCTTAACAATGATTTTGCTATGCAAAGAAAATTTAGTCTATATATTTATAAGTCTTTTGGAGAAACACATTAGGGGAATTTTGAGATCTAAAATGGGCCTCCTAAGAAAAATCTACAACCAAAATAAATTTTAAAAGAACCAATAAGATTCAAGATAATGATGTCAACCATGGGGTGATTCACCATTTTTGGAGTAAAAAAGTAAAAATGTTTAAAAATAATAAACTAATAAAACTACTTTTTTAACTCATATTTTCATCTTATATCCAAAAGTTTTTACTCAAATTTGAAGTGGGAGTACTCATTGGATGAAAAATTTAATTCCTCATCCAAGAAGTACCCATGTTGCATACTTTTGATGGACCTTGCTACACGAAAAATAAGAAATACATGAAAAAATGGAATTGTAATCACGTTTTTCATGTATTTGTCATTTTTCGTGTAGTGGGATCTATCGAAGGTATGCAACATAGGTATTCCTTGGATGAGGAATCAAATTTTTCATCCAACAAGTGTTTCCACTCAAAATTTGAGTAAACCCATAGGGAGATAAGTTGAAAAGATAGTTTTTTTGTTCTCATGTAATGTAATCTTATTTTATTATTTCCACTATTATTTGATAATTTCTATAGGAGCCCCATTTTAGACCTCAAAAATCCCCTAATGCCTTCGAGGTCCTTTAACATAGTAAAAAATTAATAAATATTGAAAAAACACTAATATATATTAAGAATAAAGAACATAGTAAGGTTGTCAAGTTACAAGTATAATTGGCCTAAAAAAAATTCATTGTACTATCCTCCTATATACATCATGATCAAGGTGCTTATTTTGATTCAATATCATATTTTATTCTCATTCACAATATATAGAATTTCAAATAAATTTTAATATAATTTATAAAATTTAAATTACTCTTTCACTTAAAAAAAGAAATATTTTATCAACTTTATATATATATATATATATATATATATATATATATAAAACAAATAATCAATATTAAAAAAAAATAAAAAAAAAATAATATAAATTAAGGAATCACACATTTTTATAATATATTTCTTATATAAAAGGGAATAACCCTAAAATATGGAGAAGAAAAAATTAATAGCCATAAAATAATCACAATAACCATAAATAGCCAATATCATGTTTTCATTATCAATATCTATGCAACGAAGTTTAATTCAATATATGTGAACACATTTGATCATTTTTTCAATTTCTAGAAATATTTTATGAATATTGAAATAGTTTATAAATATTCAAAGAAAAAACGAATTCAAAGAGAATAAACAATTTATGAATATTGAAAGAGAGTACGAATTCAAAGTAATTTATCTTTTTTTTAAATATAGTATTTTCTTTCCATTAAAAATATTGGTATTTCATACAAATCGAAGCACCAACAAATTATTGTTTAATTATATCTAATATTCAAATATATCTATGATTGTCAATAGCTATAACATTCTATTTAATCAAAACATTGTTAATAGTTATGGTTTGACTTGCCCAAATCATAAATAGTCAAAGATAACAATAATTATGCAAGGTTCCACTTAATATAACAACACTATTTAGAAAATATTGGCATTCATGCAGGGGAATGAAAAAGCATTTTCTATAATCAATAAATTGTTCCAAATATGTCACGCTTAACAATATTCAACAACATTGATTGGAGGATGTCAATCTCACCACTTCAAGTCAATGGGGGTGATTGAAATCATACTTGTGGGTGTGTAGCATGCATTATATATATATATATATATATATATATCTATAGTTGTATCAAAATATCTTAAGAACTAAAAAATAAAAGAGAGGGGAATAAATAGTCCTTTCGAGTATCATCTTTTTCGATCTTAGAAAGAGTTTATCGCTTATTTGTTCTTACAATGTCCCTTTATTCAATTAATATGGAAAAATTCTTTGCATCCTCGAGAGGATTGATCAATTTGACGAGAAACAATAATTGAGTATTTCATCTCTTAGTGCAACAACCCTTTTTCATAACACCTCGTGTATGTAAACACAACAGTTTGTGAATCATGGAAATATGTAACTTTATGTGAAAATAATTTTATGATTAGCTAATGGGAGGCATATATGATCTCAAAGCTCTTATATGAAATCTATTTATGTGTCTATTGGAATACTTGTTGTGTGTATGTTTGATTGCCTATGGTGTGTCATGAGCAAGCTCATACTAGATTCGCTAAATTTCTTTGAATACTACCTCAATCAAGGAATAGCATGAACTAAAAGTCATAAAAATTTTGGAACAAGAAACATGGGTTATGTCAATGCCCATCTCTATCCCCTTCACCATGGAATGTGGTTGGGAGAAGGGAAGCTATAATAAAACATGGTTGAAGGTGTGAAGGAGAAGACACTTAATGTGTGATCATTGAAGTGAAGCGCGAAGGAAGGAAATGGTAAACATGTGAAATGAGATGAATAAGAGTCGTCACAAAGAGCATAAATGAGAATAAGAAACATTTTCAAAGAGAGGCAATGAAGCATCTACAATTAGTCAAATGACTAAATTAGATTGGATTTTCTCAAAAGTAGTGTTCAAAAGTTAGGTGATATTCCCTAGGTCTCTCGTACATAGGCCATTAGATAGTGTATCGAAGCCTAGAGGATTAGTGGGGAGCGAGGTGGAGTAAGTGAATCACTATGGTGCTTTCCATGAGGGTGTGAGACCACCTGGTGCTTTTTACCTAGTTGTTCAGCAACTAGGATATGGAAGTTTGAATCAGTGCGATGCTTCTTGCGAGGTTGTAAAACTACCTTGAAAGTGGAATACAAAATCTTTTGATGCTTTTCATGAAAGGTAGTTGTGAAACCACAAAAAAAAATTCATTCAACCTCTTGGAACTTAGACATAACCCATCCAACCTTGGGTGAAGCCCTATATTTTAAATCAGTGAATAAGTGAGTCACTTTCGTTCTCACTACTGTAAAGAACTCGTGAAATAGACTAGATATTTGTCTCCCTCTCTCGGGTATGAAACTAATAATAGTGTGTGAAACTCCTTGATCGAAAATTTCCTCAAACTTTGGATATGGTTAGGGGATGGAAAACTGCAAAAAAGACTACATTGTAGTTGGCCTATTATTGGCTGAAGAGATAATTATAAATAGCTTATCCATTCGGTTTTCTGAAAACTAATGATTCTTGTTAGATTGTGCACGTCGCAAGATTTTAAGTGTCAATGAATCTGTTGATTGTAAGACTTGCAAGGCTCGTTGATGTACTCATGGCTTGAATGGTGTCGTGTACATCCATGAAGACTTAATGCTTACTTGCAAAATGTTGTTCTTTATTATGATGTTGAGGTTGGGGAAATTAGGTGTTCATGTGAATTTACTCTTTACATAGCATAATTGGTTGTCATGTGTGAATTGCAAATCTATGGCCTCACACTTTTGGGACACATTTCTCAAGAGTAAGCAGTTTGAATTTTATGTCTTTTAAATACCATCACAGAGTTTGATGGCTTGGACTTTAAGCCCTTCGGTTGTAATGCACCTCAATACTAAAAGGAGTTGGAGACAAGGATAAGTATTGGTCCTTAGGATGAGACACGAGAGATACCTTGTAGTTAATATATGTACAGTTGAGTTGAAAATGAGTAAGCCCTTACAGAAACATCAACCATAACTTGTACCTTAAATTTTAACACATTATATAAGGTATACTTATACATCACACAAAAACATTAAATATAATGTAACAATATACATATTGGTAGATATAACTTAATATACTCCCATGGTTACAACCTAAAAATAAAAAACGATTTGATGGCATAAAGTTTTGGAGTGATAGTAATTAATATATATATATATATATATATATATATATATATATATATATATATATATATAAGTTGGGGATAAGATGGGTAAATGTTAATTAGCTTGAATAAATAATAGAATTTTTCAAGTATTTAATTTTCGTTTTAAAATTATGCTAAAATTTTACTAAAAAATTTTAGTAACCACAAACTAAAAAAATACATTTTCATTCTTAATTTATTTTCAAATATTTTCAAATTTCAAATTGTGTTTTTTCATTTTTTATTAATTTGTTTAAAATATATATATATTTATTTTTAAACCCCACAAACACACACATATATAATATTTATAATAAATTTTTGATTAATTATTACTTTATAAATTATATTCTAAAAAAATATTTCATTCTAAAAAACAAAAAATAATAAATCAAAAATTTTAAATTAGTAAATAATTTTTTTTAAATTTTCAAAATATAATTCCAAAAAATAATACCAAATTCACTATTTCAATCAATACGACCATCATTCTTTACCGTTATGAAAATCGTCGGATTATTTTTTACGAATATGAAAATGGTCACGGAGTGGAACTTGGCGAGATATTCTATAAATTATAAATAAGTATAAATCAAATATTTAGAAATGGAAAAATAGCTATGGTGTTTTGAAAATCAAATCAACATTATAATTTTTTTAATCTTAACTAGATTTTTAACAAAATTTAATGATAAATTAATTTAGATGAATATTAAAAAATTATTTTATCAAATTATTATTAAAAATATATTTATAATAGGGTGGTAGGAGTGTGAGAAGTTATTTTGAATTTTAATGGAAAAATTAAAATTGAATATAGTTGGGTTAAGAAATTGGACAAATAATGGGGCAGAGACATATGGAATATGTAAAGGCTCTTTTCTAGACACAAAATAAAATATTAAAGTTTTGGTGGTATTGGTAGATTAGTAGTTGGTTACCATTCACCTTGTTCATGGATATTTTCCTAAAGTTTGCAAGTTGATAAGTATTATTGATCAAATGAGCAAGCTTTCTCTCCTATTAGCTTCTATCATATGTTGAGAATGAACAAATATAGTGTAAAAAATTTCCTAAGTAAAGTTGTAAACATGGATGCATAAGTCCTAATGAGAAATGATATTCGTTCTCTCACAAGTATTTCTTAACAATGATTTTTTATGCAAAGTAAATTTCATCTATACCTATAAGTCTTTTGGAGAAAAACCTTGGAAGACCTTTAACATAGTAAAAAAAATAATAGATATTGAAAATACACTAATATATATTAAGAATAAACACCATAATAAAGTTATCAAGTTACATGTGTAATTGCTTTCCAAATATTTTAATTATACTATCCTCCTATATAGAACACCATCAAAATGGTTTTTTTATTCAATACCATAATTTAATGGCAATATATATAATTTTAAATAAATTTTAATGTAAATTATAAAATTTAAATTATTCCTCTAATTAATTAAAAAAACACTATATCAACTTTAAAAATTTGTATATATATAATTTAAATATGATAAACAAATAATTAATAACGTTTTTAAAAAATCAAATAATGTAATATAAATTAAAAAATCACACATTTTAAAAATATATTTTCTATTTAAAAATAATTTTTTTTTTTCGAACAAAAAACTTGATAGCCATAAAATAACAAAAAACTTGATAGCCATAAAATAATGACAAGAACCATAAATAGCCAATATCATGTTTTCATTATCAATATCTATGCAACTAAATTTAATTCAATTTCTCTTTTTAGACATGGTGTACATATTTGATCATTTTTGCTATTTCCGGAAATAATTTACGAATGATCAATTTCTGGAAATAATTTACGAATATGGAAAAATTTATGAATATTGAAAGAAAGAACGAAGTCAAAGTAATTGACCGAGGTTTAAAAAAAACAATTTATGAATATTGAAAGAAAGAATGAATTAAACTACTTAACCACTTTTAAAATAAACATTTTATAAATATTGAAAGAAAAAATGAATTGAAATACTGGATCACGGTTTTATTTTCGTTTGAAATTTTTGTTACTTTATATAAATCACAAGACAAGTTTACTGAGGCTGAGGGATTGTTCAGAGAGAGTTATTTTGATCCAAATTTAGGCAAATTTTTTTTAACAAATTTTTCAGAAAGTAAATGAGTGTTAATTTTTTAAAGTAAAAATCTATTTAACATTTTTAAGGTATTCAAAATCTTCAAATTTAACAACTGTAACCTGTATTTACAAAGCTACCTGTTACAATTTATCAAAATTTAACAAAATTTTCATGATTTTCAGAATAAAAACAATTTATTTAAACTACGACTAAATCAAAGCACTTATTAAAATTTGAGCAAAATTTTCATGATTTTCAAAAAACAGTCTATTAAACTACGGCTAAATCAAAGAACCTAAAAATTATTGTTCAAATATATCTATGATTCAAACATAGTTAATAGCTACGGCTTTCTACTTAACCAAAACATAAATAGTCAAAGAAGGTTCCAATTAATATAACGGCATCATAGTCAAACAAGGTTCCAATTAATATAACAGTATCATTTCAGAAAATGTTGGCATTCATGCCAGGGGAATGAAAAAGCATTTTCTATAATCACTAAATTCTTCCGAATCTGTCACGGCAAACAATATTCAACAGCACTGATTGCAGCATGTGAATCTCCCCGCCTCGGATCAATGGGGGCGCTTGAAATCGTACTTGTGCGTCTGTAGCATGCACTAGTATTACCAGCAGTTCAAGACCCATTGACTTGCGGTGTGGAACGTTCAAGTCCCATAAAACTCCAGCAGTTGACAGCAAATATCTTCAAGTTGAGGAATAGACATATCGAACTCCAGAAACCATGGGTTCTCCGGATCCAATGGCAACTTGACTCGGAGGCACCTGGTTGCCAGATAGAAGGCAGCGCCAGCTACCTGGCGGGGTTTGAACTGGAGACATACCGTCGTCATCAGTCCATCATTCACAAAGTTCCAAGCAACCTGTGCAAACTCAGAATGCCATTGGTCAGCTTTGAACTTTTTGAAGGCAGATGCGAGGTGTTTGTAGGGGGTTTCGATCTCGAGATCGAAGTTGAGTGTTCGGAGAACTAAATGCTCCCCCTTCAATATTATTTGTTGCATCTGCTCGAGCTTCGCAGTGCCTGCTTCTCCGTTTTCATGGATGGTTTTCAAAGCAAGTTCCTCCAACATTTTCACTCGCTCATCACTGAGTTTGTTGGCGAGGAGCAGGCAGCTGGCTGCGATTGTGCATCTGTCGTTGCTGCTGTGAGTTTGGCGGAGATAGAATCGGTGGCACAGTATGGTAGCTGTTGCGATAGTCACCTGGGATAGCCCTAATTCTACTCCCAAACCTTTGATGAAAGAGCAGTACGATTGCCTAAGGCGATTTTCTTGCTCTGCGTCGATTCCATGGATTCTGGAAGGGCTAGATCTGTCGATTTGGGATCTGGTGAAATACCATCCCTCGCCCAATCCATGGATTCTGGAAGGGCCGGATTCCTCGTCTTGGCATCCGGCAGGCATTTTTGCACGCTTAGGGTTCGACACCGCGCGATGCAGGGGGATGACGAGAATGAGGGATGGTGGTCCGTAGAATGGAGAAGAGGTCATTTATATAGGCGAGGCAGTGAGACGGAGTCAACAATCCGATGACAAATTGGTTTGCGTAATGGAGATCCCAGAAAATCGGAAGTATACAATTTGGGGTTGGTTTTAGGTTTTCTTGGGAGCCGTTTATAGTTTAAAATTGCAATTTTAGTAAAAATTGTTTTGTGTGGTTTTAGTGATGGGAAATTTGAAAATATAGAAAATATGTTGGCAATTAGGTTTAATTTGAGCGGTTGAAGAGATAGTTGTTATCTTGCTTACTTGAATTCGAATCTAATCTGTGATATGTTCTTTTTTGTGTAGTGATTTAACTGGTAATATAGTAACATCTCACTTCCTTAGTGCCTAAAAGTAGGATTAGATGTTTCTAAACTTCTTAACCCTAAAAGTTGGCTCAACTAGTTTTATTTACCACCCTAAAGTCACCATAAAGTTGTTCCTTTGATGACATTTACTTTAATAAATGTAAATAAGTACTTAAGGCAATGTTCCAATGTGTGTGCTTATAAAATGATAGTGTGAGATAACTATCTTCTACTTATAACGATATTGATTTATTAAATCTATGGTTTATAGCATGCTATTTCAATCTATATATACACATATTATCATTGATAAATTTTATTTTAAGATTTTTTAAATGCCAGAAAAATTGCAGGTTATTTTATTTTTTCTAAACCAAATCTATAATAATTTGGGTGTTAATGTTAATATTTAAAATTTATATACAAGTCTGAGATATAAAATTTTCGTATTAAGAGTGAAGGGAACTCTACTTGAATGGTTCATGAGGCACAATACTTGCTAAGGTTTTGCAAATGGGGTAGCAAGCTAAGTGGGCTTGATTGTGGGGAAAACTCCACAGTTAAATGTGTTTGAGCCACGGAGAGGCCATCTACTACATCTCGTGGAAATAGTCATAGAATGACTTACTTAACACAGTTGAATCCCAAAATAATATCTAATACAAAATTTTCATTCAAATAATAATTGATATAGGAAGAATTAAGCAATAAATTAATTAAAAGTACAAGACTCTTATTAGAATGCCTTTTTTCTTATAGACATGTGCATCAGAGCTATCCATCTTATATTAGGGATCTTTAGGTACCATGCACCAACAAATTTACATTTTAACTTCTTATTTATCTATTTTAATGTAAGATAGAATTGGAGTTCACATGGATCTTTTGTTCATATTCATATGAAGCTATTCAAGGATCTTGTGAATAAATTTTTATTTAAGAGCTCAAGAATCAATAGGTTTATACGAAAAATCAACTAATCAACTACTATGTTACACTCTAGTATGGAGAAATATAGTGACATGTTTGTGAGACATGAATTATTGGATAGAAAATAGTAATAATGAAACATAGTGTCATCTAATTTAAAGACTTAATAACAATTTCATTTTTATATTACGGTAAAAGAAATTGAAATAATAATGATACATGCCACTAATCACAATATTTGAAAACTTCATGCTTAAATTTAATTGGAAAATACATAATTTTTTTTTTTTTTTTTTCTGAATTTGACTAATTCTATTATCATACAAAACAAATATACAAAATAGAGTACAAAGGGCAAGGCTTAAGAAGATTTGCCTGTCAGCCCTGGCCTTGCCCACTTGTCAGCTCCAAAATTGAAAGGATTCAAAATTGGGAATGTTGCTGAACCACTGCCGACACTGTTACATAACATAGATGGACTGAACATAGATGGACATAACATAGATGGACACCAAGACACCAGGGCCGTAGGATGACCCGGACAAAGACACACAAACAACTGGACAATGACAATTGACACTTGGACAATTACAGGTGACACTTGAACATTATAGCCGACACATTGACAGAGATAAGGCTGCCACTTAGTCGATTTACACATCGAAATCCCAACAAAAACAGAGATTACCAGGGCGAGTTCAATCTTCATCAGTAGTCTGGAGCGCCTCTGCAATTCGGCACCCGAAAT
The DNA here is from genome assembly GCA_031772625.1 of Pinus tabuliformis. Classification (NCBI taxonomy): domain Eukaryota; kingdom Viridiplantae; phylum Streptophyta; class Pinopsida; order Pinales; family Pinaceae; genus Pinus; species Pinus tabuliformis. The sequence continues at coordinate 1,256,692,315 of CM062818.1, read as the reverse complement.
GGAGCTTATCCTCTGAATCTGAAAGCTGGATGACCTTATCTGGGCTACCCTTTCGGGCTGGCTTGCTCGGACCGGCCAGTGAAGCAGCAGCGTGCACAGAAGGGCCAGCATCCGGGTCAAGATTGGTAGCGGGGCGTTCCAGGCCCATCCCATGTGCGCGACGAGGCTCCATCCATCCCGGCCCAGGATCACGCTCAGGCGGCGACCAACCAATTCCTGCTCCGACCGGAAGGCAAGCAATTGGAGAGTCTTCTCTGCTGGAGCGCTGCCCTTCTGGCAGAGGCTCGACCTCCATGTTCGGATTAACTCCAGGTTCAACAGTAATGGACACAACCAAAGTGGAATTGACTTGTGGGCAGGGGAGTCGATACCTGAGCATGGGGAGCTCCCTCTGCCTTTCTTCAGCAGTTGGGCTTCTTTCATTATGCCCCCCCTCCTCATCGTTGCTGTCCTGAAACCACTGAGGCCGCGAGGTTACCTCAATGGAAGAAGAGGGGGAATAATAGTCATCCTGCGGTGGAGCTCTGCCCTGAATTCCACCTCTCCGGCTGCCCATTCTCGGCCTTTCCCGCCGCATTGCTATTCTCCTTCCAATTCCAGTGCTCTGAGCTTCGACAATGGCTATAGCGACCACCCGCGTCAGGAACCAACGCCAGCACCAGGACCCGACTCCAGCCCCAAGAACCAACCCCGGCAACAAGAACCAGCACCAAGAACCAACCCCGGCAACACGAACCAGCACCCAGAACCAACCCCGGCAACAAGAATCAGCACCAAGAGCCAATCCCGGCAACAAGAACCAGCACCAGCTCCAGAGACCAACACCAGTCTCGCAAACCCAGCTCCAAGAACCCACACCAGTCTCGCAATCACAGCTCCAAGAGCTAACACCCCTCAGCTCTGCAATCGCATTGCTGTCTGAGCGGAGCAGGGTCTCCTTACTAAGCTCGCAAATCTCCCTCCGTCGTGCCATCCTTCGCTGTTTAAACTTCATCTCCACCCCGTCGCTCAACTGCCTCCCTCGAGCCGAGTAGACAGGCATTAATGCCTTCTCCTCTTCGCCTTCAAACAGTTTAATGCAACCCAGCGCGTGGTACCGCCAGACACCGTGAGCATGCCACCCGCCCACGTGATGGCGCGTGCCATTCTCCCTCCCCCTATGCACCCGCATCCGGGATGATGAAATCCTTCTTCGCCAGAGAGATACAGTCATTGTTGAGCTTGTCATCTTCTGAGTTATCCAGTGAACCTGCAAAGTAGGAAATGCACTGGGAGGCACCTTGGTTGGCTAATCTATCAGCCACCTTGTTCGCTGTTCTCCGAACATGCTTGAACTCTATACTTTGGGGAGTTTGTAGCTTCTCCTCCATGGATTCTAGCCTGCTTAATAGTCTCCAACTCGTGGCCACCTTGACCGCCGGCGTGCCTGCTTGGAGTCTTTGGGCAGCATTGATAAGGATTAGGGAGTCACCTTCTACTTCCAAAGGAAAGTAGTTATGCTGTTCTGCAAGACATAAGCCTCTCCATAAGCCTTCTAATTCAGCTACATTATTAGTATCTTTACCCAATGAGCCATAGAAAATCTGAATTATTTCCCCTGTGTGACTTCGGAAGAGTCCTCCATAACCTGCGAGCCCCGGATTTCCTTTGGCCGCCCCATCGAAATTTAACTTGTAGGTAGCATAAGCAGGAGGGGACCAACTGGAAGGAGAGGTGCTGCTGATAGGGGGTCTGGTGCCTTCTTTCTGAAGCATTGAGAGGTTTAAGTTCCAAGCCTTCAGGATCCGGCATTCTAAAGGGGATTCTGGCATATCCTTGTCTGTCCATGATTTGAGGGCCAGAGTTTCTTGTAACTGTTTGCTGAGGATTAACCATAAGGTTTCATTGGGCCTGGAAGAGTTGTTGAAGATTCTGTGGTTTCTTTCTTTCCAAAGAATCCAATATATGAATCCTGGTAAGAGTCTCCACAGGTGGTTGAGAAGCTGACTCTTGTAGGGGGAGGGAGCCCATTTCCTTAAGTTTTCAGCTATGTCTTCTGTCCTGGCTTCTGATCTCATGTTGCAGCTCTCTGCTTTCCTCCATATTTGCTCTGCTAACGGGCAGGTTTCCATGAGATGTCCTATTGTCTCAGAGTCGATGTTGCAGTTCGGGCATCTTGATGGTCCCACGAATCCACGCTTGATCAGGTTGTCCCAAGTGAGTATTCTTCTTTTGCTGAGCAGCCATAAGAAAGTGGATATTTTGGGCCAAATTCCTGGTTGCCAGATCTTTTCCCAAATCGGGTCCTTATTGGGTTGGTTTCCATTATATCTGAGCTGATGGGCTTCTTGAGTAGTAAATGTTCCTTTGTGTTTATGGCCCCATCTGAGGCGATCCTGTAGAGTGGAGTACCGAATTTTCCTATATGATAATTCTTTCTCTATGTCCTCATATGTCTCGCTTTGCCAATTGTTTTGCCAGAGACTGGCCTTCTTCCAGGTTCTAAAGTCGGTACTTGCAGAATGTAGCCAAAATTGATTGACTTGAGTGAGTTGTGCTTGCTGCATCTGCTTTTGCCAGAGAGGCTTGTGAAAGACTGTGGCAAGCTTGGGGAGCTGCTGCCACGAATCCTCCCAAAATCGGGCAGTGGTACCGGAGTGTATCTCCCAAAAACTATGTTCTTGAATGAATTTACTGTGGGGTTTGGCTGCGTTCCAAATAGCAGATCCCTGAGTAGTGGAGTTGATTCTGATTAGATCGTTCCATTGGCTGCCTGGTGCATATTTGGCCTGCCACAGTTTGGCCCATGGTGCGTTTGGCTTAGTGATCCAATTCCACCACATGCGAGCTCCCATATTATCATTGCTCTGTAAAGGGTCTCGAAGTCCCAGGCCTCCATCGGATTTGGGCTTGCAGACATCTTGCCATTTCACTAGCGCCCATTTTCTGTTGAGGCCAGACGAACCCCAGAGAAAGTTTCGCTGGAGATTGCGGATAGATTTGAGGACCCATTTAGGTGCGGCCAACAGTGAAAAGAGGTACAATGGCATGGCTTGGAGTACCGATTTGATCAGGACAAGCCTGCTGGCAATATTAAGAGCTCGGAAGGTCCAGAGGGAGAGTTTAGATTCAAGCTTATCTAGAAGAGTCTGCCAGGAGGAATGTTTGATAGCTGCAGCAGCCAGGGGGGCCCCTAGGTAGGTCGACGGGAGTTTAGAAATGGTAAACTGCAAAATTCTAGCTATGTTCCTTTGAGTGGAAGGGGGGGTATTGAAGAAATATAGCTGAGATTTCGATGAGTTGATGGAGGTTCCTGAAGCTTTTGAGAAAATAGATAGCAGAGATTTGAAGACGGAGGCTTCTTGCGAGGATGGGTGGCCAAAGAGCATAGTGTCATCAACAAATTGTTGGTGGGATTGAGGAGGAAGGCCATGAACGGAGATTCCTTTGAGCATTTGAGTAGAGACGGCTGCCTTCAGTAATCTGCCTAGCCCTTCTGCCATGAGTACAAAGAGGAAAGGCGATAAGGGGTCCCCTTGTCTAATGCCCCTTGAAGGCCTAAAAGGATGAGAAGGAGAACCATTTAACAGTACAGAAAAGCTTGGAGAGGAGATCAAACTATAGACCCATCTTGTCCAAGTATGACTGAAGCCAAAAGCAATAAGCACTTTTTGTATATAGTTCCAACTGAGCTTGTCAAAAGCTTTGGATAAATCTAGTTTGAGAAGCATACCTGGCTTTTTGAGTATCTTGAGGGAATGAATCACTTCATTTGATAGGATGATCCCGTCCATGATCTGCCTTCCTTCAACATAACCGGTTTGCTCCGGTGAAATGAGCAAGGGTAGAAGAGGCTTGAGCCGGTTGGCGATGACCTTAGAGATAAGCTTGTATATGACATTGCATAGAGCAATGGGCCTGAAGCTTTCAGGCTTGCTTGGTTCGGCACATTTGGGAACTAGTGCAATGAAGGTAGTGTTGAGGGCTGGAAGAATCCAGTGCGTGCTTCTTGATTCTTCCACCAGCTCCCAAACCTCTTCTTTGATTAATTCCCAGAACTCGTGGTAGAAATTGGCAGTAAAGCCGTCCGGCCCCGGGGCTTTGCCATCCTTGAGCTGGTTCATAGCTTCTTCAATTTCCTTCATGGATGTTGGCTGTAGTAATTTTTTGTTGTGCTCATCAGTTATGATTCTGGGAATATGCTAATTGGAAAATACATAATTAAAGATAAGAATATATGTAATTTAAAAAATGTGAGATATCTATAAAATATAAATAATAATAAGTGCAACCACATAAAATAAATCATTGGCAATAATATTCATAACTATATAAAATATAAGAGTTTCTAATCACAAGAACATCCATTTAAAATAAATGGTTGGTAGACTCCTACAAGAATCAATCTATAATAAGTGTCAAAACGCTCCCTTCATAATGTATCTTGTTTACAAAAATTAATAAAATCATAAAAACTAGGAGAACCATAAAAATTAAATACTTGGTAAATGCCTATAGACATCAATCCATGATAAGTATCAAAACACTAACCCACAATACATTTCAAATTTCTCATATATATATATATAAAATTAATTAACTAAACTATAACCTTATTTTAAATTTGCGTTATTATTAATTATAAAAAGAATTAATATATTCCTTAATGGTAGTAAATGAACTATGTAGTTTGGATGTGGAGATGGAGGGTGTGGACCACCTCATTGAATCACACACAATTTAGATAGATAGATGGCATGGCACGCTTTCCCATGCATAACCTTATGCTAGATTTAATGTCATTAGTATATGATCTCATTCTTGGAAAGCTTATGGAATGTTGGAAGAGTTAGGAGGGAAAGGGAGGCTTGGGTTTGCTTCCTATCATAGTGGTTGGAACATGAATTATCTTCCTTGTTTTGTTATGATGCCCATCGTGTTATGATGGTATCTATGTCTTCTAATTGTACAGGTGCATCACATTAAGCGCGGGATCAAAAAATAGTAATAATAAAACATGATGTTGGGTTGCTATCATTTGAATTTCTTTGGCCATGATAATGACTTTATTTTGTAGATATTGAGAGCCAACAAGTGTGGCTCATCATTAAGATGATGATGAGACGTATGATAAAGACCAAAGACTAAATAGGAGATATTCTCTTTTGTTCTATCTCCACATTTGTTTGCTTGCAATGTCCATTCAAAAAAACCATTGTGATGAAAGTAATATTTTGGTACTATAATTTTTTAACATGCATATCACATTAAAAGTAATTTTAATAATAAACAATAGGTATGAATAACATAATCTTTCAAAAGTTCATATTTAAATTTAATTAACAAACATATGATTAAAAATAAGAATATTTTTATCTATAAAAATATGAAATAAATTTAAGATACAAATAATAACAATTGCAACTATACAAAACAAACAAATCCATATAAAGCAATAGGTTGTTTATAATAAGTGCAACTATATCAACTAAATGACAAGTAAGCAATGATAGACATCATCCATGATGAGCATCAAAACTCTTAGAGCTTCATGATACATCTGAGTTTGCTATAATTAATAAAATTAGTAAATAGTTGTTGATAATTAGTGCAACTATATAAACTAAATTACTAGTAAACACTTACAGGCATCAATCCATGATAAGCATCAAAATGCTTCATGATACATTTTTTTTTTGTATAATTAATAAAATCATTAAAACTGTGATAAGCATCAAAATGCTTCACGATACATTATCTTTTTCTATAATTAATAAAACCATTAAAACTATGGAAACTGTAAAAATAAAATGGTTGGAAATGTCAATGGTGATCAATGCATGATAAGCACCAAAACACTTACCCCACTATACATCCCAAATTTCCCAAATTCAAAAAATTCTTAAAATTAACTAAATTATAACTTTATTTTAAATTATTATTATTAATTATAAAAAAATATCTTTGCTTAACAATATTCTTATCCAAGGAGATTCACCCTCACTTTACCATGGAGATTAACTTTTTTCACAATACCACATACCAAAATCACACATGTTGATATTATATTTTTTTTGTTAATTAACTTGAGACAAACTAATTAAAAGAGAATAAATAACTTGTAGATAAATCTTAACCCTTGATGCGTGAATTCTTCTATGACTATTCTGGTATATTCCATGGAGGATATATCTTTAACGTCCAACTAATAATTTATAATAATTAAATTAGAATTATGAAAGACCTATTCTCAAATAGACATGCATAATTAACTAAATTATAGTTTAATTTAAAGTTCTTATTATTAGTATTAATTATGAATCGAATTAATATATTAAACATATATACATGTGAAAATCACATGTAACAAGATTCTTAACCATGGAGATTCAACCCCATTTTATCATGAAGAATATTAACGGGTAAATCGTTATCCTACAATACCATGGACGAATATGAGGGCTTATCAATACGACATGCCCAAAAATTCATAACTCATTTAATATGACACTTTTCATAGGACAATCTTTTTCCAATTAATCAACTTAATCAAAAGGAAAAAGGATACAAATACTTTGGAAATAAATCTCAATCTTTTATTTGTGAACTACTTTGGAAATAAATCTCAATCTTTTATTTGTGAAAACCAAGGATAATCTAGAATGTTACATGGACATTAAATGCGTACCATCCACCTAGTAATTACTGATAATTAAATTAAAATTCTGGAAAAACTACTCCAAAATATACATGTTTATATACATAATGATAAAAATCTAGCAAAATTATATAATTTACCTGAATCATAAACTCATATTGATATCAATCCATAAAAATTAGCTAGATTATAACTTATGTTAAATTATTACTATCACTATTATTAACTGAAAAAAGCGTTAATAAATAAATAAATTAAATATACATTTAGAAAACATGGAACAAGATTCATAACCATGGAAATTCATCTCCACTTTACCATGGAGATTCTTAATCTATAAATAACCTTTGTTATAATACGATGGTTTATCAATTTAACTAAAAGGGAAAAAAGGCCATGACTACATTGGAGAGAAGTCTCAACCTTTGTTGTGTGTATACTAAAAATAGTTTATAATTTTTTGTCGAAGTTAAATCCTTATAATCCACATAAAAGTTATTGATAATTAAGTTAGAATCCTAGAAGCCCCATTTCAAAATACTATCAACGTAATTATAAATTAAGGTCCATTTTGAAATATAAATTAAAATAATGATGACTCATATTTGTAACCATGATAATTTCAAACCCCTTTTTAAGCATGTAAAAATGCCACTCTTTCCATCTATATATATATCCAAGCTTAGTGATTCATTATCAAGAGATTTCACCCTAGAAGAGGTTTGCATATCAAGAGATTTGGTCCTTCTCATCACTTGGTAGATCTAGAGTTAAGATGGCTCAAAGAATGGTTTATTTATTTATTATAATCATTTATTTTATTTTATTTCATTTTATTAAAATTTATTTGGTTTTCATGCAATTCTCTACCATAACGTCTAATTTTAATTAAAATATTGTATTTCCCTAACCACTGTTTCTTGAATTGGTTGCATCTATTCTATTTAAACATAATGATAGATTCAAGTTTTCAACTTTGTCTTGAGGATGAACGACATTAGATGTTTTTAAACCTCGACGAAAAAACTATATCATGATTAGTCTGAAAGACATTCTCCAAAAGAGTCAAAATGTTTTGAATAATAATTATAATCATTATTATTATTATTCTTTATTTTTGTGTTATCTGACGAAGTAAAAATGTTTACATAATAGGACAAAATATATAAAATATATATAGTGGGTTGGATACAATATATTTGTGTGTGTGTGCACGCCTGTGTGTGTGTCAAAAAGAGTAAATGTGTGTGTGCACGCACGCGTGTGTCAAAAGAAGTATATGTGTGTGTGAGAGAAAAATTGTGCATATGTATATATATGCATATTATATTAAACACTAACTTCATAACAAATCTAGTTTGCTAAAATTAATAAAATCATAAAAACTAGGAAAATCATAAAAATTAAATGGTTGTTAATAATGAGAACATCCATATAAAATAAAGTCCCACAATATTTTTTCTCATTAATTTTAATCAAAATTCAATTGAGATTTTTAAAAAATTGAGTTTAAATTATTTAAAGTGCATAATTTGAGTATTGAGTTTAAATTATTTAAAGTGCATAATTTGAGTGCCCTGAGTTTTTTAGGGTATTGAATCCATTTAAGCATTCAAAAATATATTTTAAACAACAAAATTTCTTGAAAGTGTACTATTGGATTTCGGTGAATTCCGGTGAAAAATGTTATTTCATCTATAAGTTAGACTAGGCCTAAAATGAATGGTTGTTGAACTCTAACAAGTAACAATCCGTAATATACATCCAAAGGCTCACTTCATGACACATCTCATTTGTTAAAATGAGTAAAATCATAAAAGATAGAGGAGCCATCAAAATTAAATGACTGGTAAATTCCTACATGCATCAATCCATGATAAGCATAAATACACTTACCCAAAAATACATCTCAAATTTCCCATATATATATTACAAAAAATATATATATTTCTCTATGGGGTGAATTAACAAAGTAATTGGAACCTAGCGGAGGGTTCCATATACCCCAATGAATCCCATAGTAACTTTGAAAGGGGGTTGGTGTGGAACAGCTTCTGCATATATGAACAACTTCTGTAGTGTCAATAGATTTATGTGGGAAAGGGAGGCCTTAGTCCGGTTCCTGTCATGGTGGTTGGAACATCAATTATGTGCCACATTGTGTTATGATGGTTTCTATGTCCTCTGGTTATGAGTAGTTTCAGAGTGTTTGAGATAATGTCATTACATGAGTGGAGTGGGTTAGTGTTGAAGGTTTTTGTGTTCAAACCTAGGGTGCTCCAAGTCCCTAAAACTGAGCTCTTAGGAGTGGAATTATTTTTCACTAATTGAATTAGTAAGATAAAAATAATCTCCCTTTTTAAGTTCCTAAGTGTGGGACTAGATGTTTCCAAATTTGTCAAATCTAAGAGTTGGTTAGTGGTTTCACTTTACATGCTAGATTCATTGTACACGTTGTTCATTAATGAAATTTGTTTCAATGTTATTCATGAATTTAGTGAGTTACCTAAAACAATGTTCCATGTGTGTGAGTATGAAATGATTGTGCTATAGTATGAGATGATAGTAATGATTATCTTTCACTTATATCAACATTAATTTATTGAATCTTTAATAAATTGATGAGGATTTAATCATGATTTATAATATGACTTTTCAATCCATATACACACAAATCAAATCTTATTTTGAGAATTTATAAACAACTAAAAATTTTATATGTTATTTTCCTTTGCACATATTTAAACCAAATCTAAAATAAATATCATATTAACCCTCATATCTAGAAGTTATATGCGAGTATAAGGTGGAAGCTATCTATAAGCCTAAGGTGTAACATACATTTTCAACACCATATTAGAAACCACATACTACTGGCAGATACTTCCTAGACATAGTATTAAAATCCACATATTTTGTTTCTTCACTAAATTTAACTTGAAATAAATTTAGATGTACTAGTTGTCTCATGCATTCATATATAATCATCTCATAACAAAGTTAATGCAAGCAATTCTACCCATGCACACATCACATCAGAGAGGAAGAATCAATCATGATGATTCAAGATCTTGCATTCAAGATTCCCTCCTTTGAGGATTCAGCACAAACATTAATGGAGATAATGTCATCAATCCATTGTAACTAGAATTTCCATATAACATGTTCATAGTCCTACTGTCATAGTCGAAAGTACCACTGACATACAACTTATGCAATACGAATAAATAAATAAAATGAGTCTCAATGGATTCAATTCATCATATGGTGCATAATGCATAAACTAGATAACCTAAACCATAAGATCTACAATTTCAAACCTTAAAACCAAACTCATTCATCATGCATAGTTGTCTCATGCATAATTATTCAAACATCTCATAAGAAAAGATATCACTTGCAACTCCATCATCTCATAAGCTGATGATTTGACCATGAGAAGTGTAAGGTGCCAACATACAGAGCATCCCACGCCAATGGATCAAACTAGGTAGAAGAGAGAACGTCACTTGGAAAACCAAGCACTGCCACCCAACCTAGAATTGACTCTTCCAGTTCACCCCTGAGCCGTAAGTTCTTTCCTCGGATCAACTGCCTCTTATTGATCTCTGCAATGGGTATTTAATACCCTATTTCATGATATGGTTTCCATTGGAGGTGTTATGATTTTATATATTTTTTATCCATTTGCCTGGGCTTTTCTTACAAAAGCTCGCCTTTCTCTCGCGCGAGGCTTTTCCTCATAAAAGTTTGCCTTTCTCTCCCATAAAGATTTTATGTTTTTCTCAATTCATATTTATCTCGAATCCATCAAGCTTATCTAGAATTGAATCTAGAATATTTATCATGAAAGAATTATCCCTTCCCATTCACTAATGGCTTTTGGAAAGAATCTCATCTCTTGGGGTCTAACTTTTTCAAGTTATTAATTATTTTATTTATTTTATAAAGTATCTACTTTTCTTGTTACACATTAGACCTATATTTTCTCAGATTAGGTTAGATAAGTTTTACATACAAGGGAAGGGTGTTAAATACTCCCCCCCTTAAATTTACACTGTCCTTGGTGTATTACAACATCTTATTGTTGGCATCATGATACAAGTGTTGTCCTTGATGGCAACTCACCGAGATGAAAGTTCACAGTGTAGCAGGTCAACAACAAAAGATTATAGATCAAACTCCAAAGAATGAACAAAGAGAGTTATGCACTTGTTCACTTTGTCCAAGGTGCGTATACATGTGGTTTAACTGAACAAAACTAGTGTATAACGTATACACACACTTTCACAGGAAGAAAGGTGTGTAATTGTTGGAAAACCATGTTTTTGGTCCAAGGTATTTGGTCGAAGGTTTTTTGCTCCAAGGTAATTGGTCTAAGGCATTTGGCCCAAGGTATTGACCCTAGGTATTGGGTCTGAGGTATTATTCCTAACTACTTTTGGTACAAGGTATTGAGAAAGGCCTAGGAGTATATAAGGAAGAGAAGATCATTAGGCCAAAGTGCTCAAGAAATAATATTATAACGAATACTTCTATCTAAAGTATATATTATGTTGTAGGGTTACCTTTGGAACTGGATCTGAAATATTGAAGTGCACCTTGAGTTCAACATTGGATCAGGAATCACGAGACTTGAAATGACTTATTCTTGAATGATTTGATATTGGTTAAGACCAAATCTGATGTTTTGCACTTTTTCTATTTGTTAACTATCATGATATGGGTTTGTCTGAAGTTTGGAATTGCAACAATGTTCTAAGTCAAAATTTGCAGATCTGTATGCAGGCTCGCCTCAGCCAAAAGGCATGTACACACCAGTTTGACTCTTTCAAGTAGCATATACAAAAATAAAAGCTTCTTTTCAAATCTAACTGATCTATCTCATCAAATTCTTATGTTTTACTATTTTCTGTCAATAAAGTCTTCTTAGATTTGAACGTAGAACCGTTGTATAAGGAAATTGAGTCTAATTGATTGATTGATTGAGAAGGAAGGGTGATGCAAGTTTCTATCTATTTTGAACTTTGCAATATGACAATAGGTCTTCAGAATGTTACTGATTGGTACAATCTGCGGTTTAGATTTTTATGATTCAGTATCTTTAGAGATGTATGCATGTTGGGTTAAACGAAGTTGCATATACATGCAGGTTGGGTTCTACCTGTTGGCATTACGATACAGGTGTTGTCCTTGATGGAAACTCACTCAGATGACAGATCATAGTGCAGCAGGTCAATAGCAGAGAATTAATGATCAGACTACAAAGAATGAATAAAGAGAGGTATACGCAGGTTCACCTTGACAAAGGAGCATGCACGCACGGGTTACCAGACTAAAAGAAGCATATAACGTACACACATACTGTCACAGAAGGAAATGTGTGTATATCTTGGAAAACTAAGTTTTCGTCCAAGCTATTTGGTCCATTATATTTTGATCCATGGTATTGGTCCAAGGTATCTAGTCCAAGGTATTGACCCTAGGTATTGGTCAAGGGTATTTGTCCTATGTGGTTTTGGTCCATGGTATTGAGAAAGGCATAAAACCATAAAAGCAGGAGAAGATCATTAGGCCAAGTTTGCCAAGATTTAATATCTGATAAAGTGGAGGATCCAATAACCAGGTGATGGGTTTGTGATGCGTTGCTAAGGATGCACCTATGCGGCAAATGAAGGTTGATGGACTGAGATCATGAAGACTAAAATGCATTATCACTCTATGTTATGATCATGAATAGTTTAGATATGAATACTGACGCATGTTTTATCCTTTATATATGATGATCTAGGTATGTCTGAAGTAGAAAATTGCAGCGAAGGTATAAGTAATTATTTTCAGATCTATACATTAGTTCCCTTTGGTAAAAGGGCGTATACACATTAGTTCAACACATCCAAGTAGCGTATACCTTATGAACTTGATGGTTGAAGTATTAGTTTCTTTTGATTGCTATTATAAAGATCTCAGTTATGCTCTGTGTTCTAGTGGCTCTGTTTTGTTGAATGTGATCTGAAAAGTTAGATAGATTGAGTGATTCAGTTTTGGGTGATTTAGAGATTGATGATTGGTTAATGTAATGGTTTTATTGCAGTGGTGATTGATTTTGAGCTTCAATGTGTTGATGGGTCCAGTATGAAAATTGGATGAAATGTGACCTTTAGATTGTGGTGTTGTATTCTAGTTGTATCTAGCCTAAAAATTTATGAAACGTGGTCCCTGGAGGAAGAGAGAAGGTTGTAGCCTTTTTTAGGCTAGCGCATACATACTGGTAAACATATCGGCCAATAGAAGAGCCAGGGGGTTGCATGTCCCTTCTAGTAGTAGCGGCAAAACGAGTGAAGGTTGTAGCCTTCAGCAGGCCAATGCCTACGTACTAGTAAAGATATCAGCTAGTACAAGAGGTAGGGGGTTGTAGCTCCCTCCTAGTAGAAGCTAGAGAACAAGAGAAGGTTGTAGCCTTCTACAAGTGGGTGCCTGCAACTGGTATGAGTTTGTGCTAACACAAGATTGTAAACAGGTTTTTCTTATATTGAAAGAAAATGGCAGCGGGTGGTTTTTTTCCCACATTGGGTGCCCACGTTAAACCTTGGTGTTAATGTGTGTTTCTTATATGTGATGGTTTGATCTATTTTTACTACACTTGGTTATTGTTTATATGGTTAATGAGGTATTGATGCACTTATTAATGATCAACATATGATGAATTAACTGAGTCATAAGTTTGTTGGATATATGCTAGTTACATTAAATATAGTTGCCTGTACACGCAAGTTCCCTTAACTGTAGTAGCATATATGAATGAGAGTATGGAAACGAAAAATTATCGATTTTCTAATAATGATTAACCCCCCCTCTCAGCATTATTTCCAACAGTTGGAGTCAGAGTAGGTCCTTTGGTAGAAGCTTGATCGCATGAAGGGGACCCGTAGAAACAATGGGAAAGAAGCGAAAGAAGAAAGCACCTCAGAAGAAGAACACAACTCAAAGGAATGATGACAGCAGGAGAGACAATTGGCCGTTAGATGGAAGCAAGGATTTAGATTCCAAATCATCTTAATATGAATAAGAAAATGAAGCATCAGATAAAATCATAGATCAACAACATCTATTTAACAAAAGGGAGTGTTCCCTCAAAGAAGAAGTTACCAGATTAAAAGCTCAGGTAGAGTATGCCTTCAAAGTACATCAAATGCTGAATGATGAAGTGATATAATTAAAAAATAAGTAGAATGAAGAACTTCCTCAAGCAGATAAAGAACAAGAAAATGAGATTCTCAAATTAAGGCAACAAGTGGAAGAAGGAAGAAAGGATGAAGAAATATTGAAGAAGCAACATCTAGAAAAGGAAGAACAACATCAGGTTGAGGTAAATATCTTAAAAAGTAAATTAGAAGAAAAAGATAAACTGTTACAATTTCAAGAGAGTACTAAGATTTTGGATGATATTCTTAGTAGTCAAAGGTCTCCTACTATCAAAATTGGTCCTGATTTTTATGAATCCGTTGAAGGTGAATCTAGCTCATAAGATGAGGCAAGGAACTCTAATGCAAAACCTGAAATGCTCAACAAGGACATAAAAGTTCAAGCCCATCAACAACCAAGGAAAGAAAGTCTTCAAAGAAAATCTTTTACTCCTAACTTTGGAAGTGATAGTCAGTTATTTTGTTAGAAGAATAATGTTGAGTGTTATGTTTGTCATCATGCTGGACATGTTGCATCCAGATGTAGAAGTAGAATGGTTCAAGACCATCACAAAGAAAGCTCATCATATTCCAGGTACTTTAAGGGATATTGTTTTTCTTGCAATATGTTTGGTCACAAAGCTATTGATTGCAATAAAGTGAATATGAAACATGTAAGATGTTATGCATGTAACAAGTTTGGAAATAAAGCAAAGGAATGCAGGAGAAAAATTTAGACACCAAACCAGAAGGAGTATACATCATCTCAATCCCAGCTATTGAAGAATATGGAATTATTTTCATAAAGATGTGGCATAGCTCAGTTTGGAAACATAAGAGGCCCAGGGGAAGCTAAAAGTGTAAACCTTCAGTATTCCAATTTTCGTATGGAACTATTATGAAGAGAAGTCACGTATATATGCAAGTTAGATGCTGCACAGTCACATATATGGTGCTCTGAAGAAAAAGCAGCAAGAGAAACTCAGGAAAAGAAGTCTAATATGGTTGAATCATTTATTTGTTATATTCGATGATAGTATATGTTGGTTAGCACAGGTTCAGGGGGAGAATATGCTTCCAATAATGCATTGTTGGCATTATCTTAGAAGATCTTGATACAAATCCACATAGTTGTTTTGATTCAAGTGACTCCTTTGATGATGGAAATATGCAGGTTGTTGATCCTGATGTTGTTGATGGTAAAGATCATATGGTGTATGATAGTTGTCGATGACTATCGTGATCTTGTCTAGATAGGTTGTCCTTTCTATAAATGTCATGTATATCATTTGATGTAAATGTCATGAAAAGACCTAATTTGTAACCTCACTATGCATGAGAAGGATGATGTAATAATTTATATTTTAGTCATGTATAAACATTTGGTATATCCCCACTTGGTTGGGTGGATGAGTCAAAAATGGTGTATCCCCAGTTGGTTGGGAGATTGATGTATTTATGAGTCATTAGTGGTTGAGTTGTAGAGTCATGTTATTCTTTTAAAAAATATTTTTGCAGACTCTACATGTCCTAAGGGGGAGAATGGACGGATTGGTACATCTTAGCATGTACAAAGGGGGAGCTCAATCAAAGAGTTCAGCATGTACTCAGGGGGAGTATGGACACCATAATGTATATCAAAGGGGGAGAATATCTTGGTCTACCCTTTTCCCTTGATGTCAAAGTGGGAGAATGACTTTGTTCTTTTTTTGTGATCAAGTCCAAAGGGGCAGATTGTTGGTATTATGATCAAAGTGTTGTCCTCGATGGCAACTCACTCAGTTGACAGATCATAGTGTAGCAGGTCAATAGCAAAGAATTAATTATTAGACTACAAAGAACCAGTAAAGAGAGGTACACACAGGTTGACATTGACAAAGGAGCATATACACATGGATTACCAAACCGAAAGAAGCGTGTAATGTACACACGCACTTTCACAGAAGGAAAACTGTGTATATCTTGGAAAACTAAGTTTTGGTCCAAGGTATTTGGTCCATGGTATTTTGATCCATGGTATTGGTCCAAGGTATCTAGTCTGAGGTATTGACCCTACGTATTTGGTCCAAGGTATTGGTCCTAAGTGGTTTTGGTCCATGGTATTGAGAAAGGCCAAAAATTATAAAAGGAGGAGAAGATCATTAGGCCAACTATGCAAGGATTGAATATCTGATAAGGTGGAAGATCCAGTATGTAGGTGATGGGTTTGTGATGCTTTTCTAAGGATGCACCTATGTGGCGAATGAAGGTTGATGGACCGGGATGACGAAGACTAAAATGCATTATCATTATATGGTATGATCATGAACAGTTCAGATCTGAATACTGACACATGTTTAATCCTTTATATATGATGTTCTAGGTATGTTTGAAGTAGAAAATTGTAGGGAAGGTATAAGTAATTATTTTCAAATCTATACAATGGTTCGCTTTGGTAAAAGGGTGTATACATTCTGGTTTGACACAGCCAAGTAGCATATACCTTATGAACTTTATGGTTGAAGTATCAGTCGCTTCTGATTGCTGTTACGGAGATCTGGGTTCTGCTCTGTGTTCTCATGACTATGTTGTGTTGACTATGATCTAAAAAGTCAGATCGATTGAGTGATTCAGTTGTGGGAGATTCAGAGATTGATGATTGGTTAATGCAATGGTTGTATTGTAGTGGTGATTGATTTTGAGCTTCGATGTGTTGATGGGTCCAGTATGAAAATTGAATGAAACATGGCCTTCAGATTATGGTGTTCTATTCCAGGTGTATCTAGTCTGAAAATTTATGAAACATGGTCCCTAGAGGAAGAGAGAAGGTCGTATCCTTCTGTAGGTTAGCACCTACATACTGGTAAATATATCAGCCAATAGAAGACCCAGAGGATTGTAGCTCCCTTCCATTAGCAACTGGAAAATGTGTGAAGGTTGTAGCCTTAAGTAGGCTGGCACCTACGTACTAGTAAATATATGAGTTAGTACAAGAGCCAGGGGGTTGTAGCTCCCTTCTAGCAGCAACTGGAGAATAAGAGAAGGTTGTGCCCTTCTGTAGGTGGGTGCCTATGTGCTAGCATGAGTTTGTGCCAGTACAAGATTGTAAACAAGTTTTGCTTATATTAAAAGAAGACAGAAACAGGTGGTTTTTGTCCCAAATTGGGTTTTGACCTTAAAACGTGGTGTTCATGTGTGTTTATTACGTGTGATGGTCTAATCTATTTTTACTACACCTTGTTACTATTTACATGGTTAATGAAGTACTGATGCTCTGATTAATGATCAACATATGATTAATTGACTGAATCATAAATTTGTTGGATATACGCTAGTTGCATTAAATACAGTTGCGTGTACACACAAGTTACCTTAATTGAAGAAGCGTATATGAATCAAGGTATGGAAATGAAAAATTATTGATTTTCTAATACTGATTCACCGCACCCCCCCAAGTATTATTTCCAACACTACCAAGTAGCGTAGACACTCTAATGCAAGACTTTTGAGCTTACAACAGGTTCTAGATAATGATGCAGGGTTTTGGGTTCAACACAGTGTTTTGGTATGAGTGATTTGATTGTTCAAATTAACTGAATATTGGTTGATGCAGTTTAAGTTTAAAATGGTTTGATGGTTGCAGTATGAAAACTTGATGAAACGTGGCCTTCAGCTTGTGGTGTTGTGATCCAGAAGAATCCAATCTAAAAATTCATGAAACATGGACCCTAGTGGAAGAGTGGAGTTTTTTGTAGGCTGTCACCTACGTACTAGTAAATATATTGGCTAGTACAAGAGCTAGGGGTTTGAAGCTCTGTTCCAGTAGAAGCTGTAAAATGAGAGAAGGTTTTTACCTTCTGTAGGTAGAAGCCTGCATACTAGTATGAGTCTACACTAGTACAAGATTGTAAATAGATTTTCTTATTATTAAAATAAGATGAAGACGACAGCAACAGGTGGTTTTTATCCACATTGGGTTTCTACCTTAAATCTTGGTGTTCATATGTGTTGCTTATGTGTGATGCCTTATTCTTCTTTTACTGCACTATCTAATAAATATCTAATATACTGGTTTAACCTCAACAGATGATAAACTATCTAAATCACAAGTTCTTTGCATATACACTGGTTTCTTTAAGCACATTCGTGTGTAAACACTAGTTCACTTCACTGAAGTAGCATATATAAATCTATTTGGGAAATAAAATTACTGATCTAATAATACTGATTCACCCCACTCTTAGTATTATTTCCAACAATTGGTATCAAAGGAGGTCCTTCAGAAGAAGCTTGATCACTTGAAGGGAGATCCATGAACATGAATAATCAAGAAAGAATGGGACGCATCAGATCGCCAATCTTCGATGGGATCAAATTTGTTTATTGGAAAATAAGAACCACAACCTATCTACAATCGCTTGGAATGGATGTCTGGGAAATTATGGAAGGAGGATATACATTTCCAATAGCAATTCCTACAGATACGACAGGTAGAAAGCAATATGAAACCAATGCCAAAGTTGCAAATACTTTATTGGGAAGTACGTCACAATTAGAGTTTTTCAAAGCCATGCAGCTCAAACTAGCCAAATAAATATGGGACAAAATCGTTCTGAGCTATGAAGGAGACTCTCAGGTAAAACGTGCTAAGCTTCAAACTCTCAGAATTCAGTATGAAACTCTTAAGATGCATAGTGATGAAGCTATGGCTAGTTACTTCCTATGTATAGATGAGGTGGTCAATTGTATGAAGAATCTGGGTGAAGAAATTAAGGAAGTTACTTTAGTTGAGAAAGTTTTGTGATGCGTGTCTTCTAAATTTGAATTCAAAGTGTCTTCCATAGAAGAAAAACAAGATCTGCAGAATATCTCTATGATGCAACTTCACGGAATCTTAACTGCCTTTGAGATGAGGAAAGGAGGACCACTAGATATGAAAGAAGCTACAATCAAATCTTCATAAAAATGAAAGGAAGAACACATTGAATTAGGATATATTTCAAAAGAAGAAGATGAGGTAAACTTTGTCAACAGGCTTCAATGGGGTTCTGGAAGGTATAGAGGTATGTTATCCTTCAAATACTTTTCTTGTGGCAGAGTCGGTCATTATGCTGCCAAATGTCCTCATAAAGATAAAGGAAAGGAATATGCAAAAGGGAATAGAAAACAAGTTATGAATAAAATGAGTTACTATACTCATGAAGATGGTGATGGTTTATCAAATAATGATGAAGGTGAAACTAGACAAGATTACAAACTTCTCATGGTTTATGACGATGATAATTTTTGGGATGTTTTAGAATAGGAAGACCTTCATGAATAAGTATCTCAACTCAAAATATGTTTAGAAGAAAAGAATATGATTATAGGTACCTTGACATACCAACTTGCTTAAAAGGAAACACATTGAAAAACTAGAATGTGAAATTGTGCGTCTAAGAAAGGATCTTGAGAAAACGAAATCTCTCATTCTTAGATTTGCTAAAGGATCAGAAACTTTAAATGAAATTATCAAAGTTTAGCATTCTCCTCTCATAAGGATAGGTCTTCGATATAGTGAAGAAGAATCTGAATCACAGAAGTCTTCAACCTCCACCAAAAGCTATCTTGATGTAATAAAGACAAGTGAACAATATGACAATCATCAACAAAGGCATAAAGTAGATTAGTAGGTAAATTAGACTTAATTTACTCCAAGGATGAATAAAAGCCAGAAACATCCTCAAGTAAATCATACTCAATTTTCTCCAAAGGTAAATATCAATAGCAACTATAATCACCAGGTCAATAGATTCGATAGTCGTAGAAACGTCTTGAATGGGTAATGTTTTTCATGTCATAATTTTGGACACAAAGCTACTCAATGTGTTGCTTATAGAACCATCATGACTAGAGAAGCATGAAATCAAAGGAATGTAACAGGTATCAAGAAAATTTCCTATAATAACTTTTCTCTTCTTGATAATGAAATAGAATGCTCAATCTGTAACAACTTTGGTCATGAAGAATCTAAATGCAGGAGAAAATTTTGGAAAACATATCAAAAGGAGCAAACTTTGTTAAATCCCAAGATATGGAGAAGGAAAGATTCTCAAACAGAAATATGGGGTATAGCCTTGTATGCAGAAGGACAAAGAAATCGGTGGTACATCGACAGTGGATGCTCAAAACACATGTCAAGTGACAAAAAAAAAACTTCACTCATATAATGCCTTAGAAAAGGAAAACAATGTATCATTTGGAAATGACACTCCTGCTATCATAAAAGGTAAAGGCTCTATTTTCTTGAAAGAAAAGGTTAAAGCTAGAATTGTTATGTATGTAGATGGTTTAAAGCATAACCTATTGAGTGTCAGTCAAATGTGTGATCAAGGAAATGAAGTGGTGTTTCGATCAAATGGATGTGTTGTTCATGAGTTTGATACAGGAGAGGCCATGATCAAAGGTACAATAAATCCAAACAGCTTATACATACTCAAGGGAGTATAACGATAACAACATACAAGCAAAAATGATGAAAACTAGCTGTGGCATAGAAGATTGGGACATATAAGCTTTTCTCAAATAAGAAAAGCATGCAGATTCAAGGTTGTTCATGATCTTCCAGATACCATCATCCAAGAGAATACAATATGAAAACCATTTCAAATCAGCAAGTAAACCAGAGTTCACTTCATGGAAAAAGAAGGGTCAACTAGTAAGCTTCTTGAGCTTGTCCATATTGATTTATGTAGACCATCAAGGAAAAATTCTTCACGTGGAGAAGAATACATTATTTTGTTCATTGATGATTTTTCCAAGATGTGTTGGATAGGTCTTCTAAAGCATAAATTTGAAGCTTTTGGAAAGTTCCAAGCCTTCAAATCTTTGATTGAAAATGAATCAAATTGAAAAATCAAATGCCTAAGATCTGATTGACGAGGGGAATTTACCTCGGATGAATTCTTTGACTCTTTTGAACAACATGGAATAAAAAGGCAATTCTCCACCACAAGGACTCCTCAACAAACTGGCGTGATAGAAAGAATGAATAGAACAATTCAGCAAAAGGCTTGAGCTATGCTAGAAAAATCTGGAACTCCTGCAGCCTTCTGGGGTGAAGCTGCATTTGCTACTGTAACTATTCTCAACCAAGAAAAATTTCGGGCAAACAGCACTCAAAATCCACATGAGTTTTGGTATGGCAAGACTCCAACTATAAAATAATTTAAAGTTCTTGGAGGCAAATGTTATATCAAAAGGACTAATGAAAAACTTGGTAAGTTTGAACCCAGAGCAGATGAAGGTATTCTCCTTGGTTATTCTTCCAGAAGCAAAGGATATAAATGTTATAATAAAATACTTGGAAAAATTGTTGAAAGAATTTATGTTGTAGTTGATGAAGCATGCAAAAATCCAAAACAGATAAAATAACCAGAAGATTATGACAATGAATAATATGGGGATTATTTTCCCACAGCAAATCAAAATCATATTGAAGAGGAAACCAATGAAGCACCAGAAGAAGAGATAATGGTAGAAGAAAAGACTCCCTCAAGGTATGTTCAGAAAAATCATCCAGAAACCCAAATTTTAAGGGAAAAACAGGTAAGTGTACAGAAAATAAGAACTATTAAAAGGACCTCAAGCTATCTAGCATTACTACCGTCCATCAAACCTCAAAATGTAAAGGAAGCATGCAAATATGAATGTTGGGTCAAGGCCATGGATGAAGAACTTGAGAAAATTGAAAAAAATGATACTTGGGAATCAGTTCCTAGACCTCATGATAAGAATATTATAGGAAATCAATGGCTATTCAAAAGAACGCTAAATGAAAATGGAGAAGCCATTAGAAACAAGGCCATACTTGTTTGTAAAGGGTATGATCAACAAAAAGGTATAGATTTTGGAGAAAATTTTGCACTTGTTGCCAAACATGATGCTATAAGGATGTTTCTTGCACTTTCTAGCTTTCAGAAATTCAAAGTATACCAAATGGATGTAACATTAGCCTTCCTGAATGGAGATCTAGAAGAAGTTTATATTTAACAGCCAAAAGGATCCATTCTTCGAAATGATGCAAAACTTGTATGTAGACTCAAAAGGGCTCGATATTGTCTGAAACAGACTCCAAGGGCCTGGTATTACCACCTTGAAAAATATCTACACTAAGGTTTTACAAAAGGTTTCGTAGATAGCAATCTATATAAAAGAATTAAAACTGATAAATTGCTAATTATTATTTTTTATGTTGATGATATCATTTTTGGTAGCAATGAAGAATCCATGAGTTAGAATTTTTCTTCACTAATGCAACAAGAATTTGAAATGTCCTTGCTTGGTGAGCTTACCTATTTTCTTGGTCTACAAGTTCATCAAAATTAAGATGCTATATTTCTTTCACAAACCAAATATCTCAAACAGATCTTGAAAAGATACGGAATGGAAGATTCTAAACCTCTATGTACCCCAATGGTAAGAGGATGCAATCTTAGCTCAAATGATGAATCAACAACAGTACATCAACCAACTTACAGATCCATGATTTGCAGTCTGTATTATCTAATAGGTACCCGACTTGACATCCTGCATGCAGTAGGAAGAGTTGGAAGATTCCAAGAAATCCAAAGGATTCACACCTTGAAGCAGTCAAAACAATTTTCAAATATCTTCAAGGCACTCAGGAGTTTGGTTTATGGTATCCTAGAGAAGCAGATCTTACTCTTCATGCATATACAAATGCAGATTGGGCAGGAAGTGGTAATGACAGAAAAAGCACTAGTGGTGGTGCATTCTATATGGGTTCCCGTTTAGCGTCTTGGTTCAGCAAGAAACAAAGTTCAGTTGCTATCTACAACTGAAGGAGAATATGTGGCTGCTACATCTTGCTGCACACAAATACTTTGGATGATGCAAACCTTGCGATACATTCAGATCACATGTACTCAACCCATCTCCATTCTATGTGATATTACAAGAGCCATCAATATTTCAAATAATCCAGTCATGCACTCCAGGACCAAGCACATACCGATAAAATACCATTTTCTACATGAACAAGTGCTTGAACAAAAGTTTAAATTTGAGTACATTTCCTTGAAAGAACAGGTTACTGATATCTTCACTAAGCCACTCCCCAGAGAAACATTTGAATATCTCACACAAAAGCTGGGAATAGTTGCTACATCATCCTGCTATTAAATCCAATTTTTTCGGAGAAAGGTTACTATATGTATGTTCCATGAAGTATAGTCACGTACACATGCAGGTTTCTGTGGGTCAAGGAGCATATCAGACAAGAAAAATAGTGAGGCACGCTCCGATATGGGTTCTCTGTCTGATATTGATTATGACAATACATTGATATGCTCTGTTCATTAATTTTTATCTAACTCACAAAGATTCGTTGATCATTGACTTGTTAACAATGCACATGTAGCACAGGTTTAGGGGGAGCATTAGCCTTCACTCACATTTTGCATTGTTGGAATTATGGTTGCTAAGTCCAGCTATGGATTCAGATATTGATACCTTTTTTTGCTGAAGTCATGTAAGAGTGTAGGGTGTGATATGTCTTCTCATACATTTGAATGAGTCCTATTGCACAAATGATGTAATTTGTATCTCCACTTTGCATGGGATGGATGATGTAATTATATTTCTGTCATGTTTAAATAATTGGTATATCCCAACTTGGTTGGGTGGATGAGTCAAATTTTGTATATCCCCACTTGGTTGAGAGATGGATGTACATATGAGTCATTGGTGATAGGAAGATCATACTCACATAGTTGAGTTATAGAGTCATGTTATTCTTTTGGAGAATATTTTTGCAGACTAAGCATGGATTGTTTTAGTGCACCTCAACATGTACAAAGGGGAGCTCAATCAGTTAATTCAGCCTGTACTCAGGGGGACAATGAACAACATAGGGGAGAGAATATCTTGGTCCGCCATTTTCCCTTGATGTCAAAAGGGTGACAGAGTCTTGGTGTTGTTGTTGCCATCAAGTCCAAAGGGGGAGATTGTTGGCATTATGATACAGGTGTTGTCCTTGATGGCAACTCACTTAGATGAAGGTTCACAGTGTAGTAGGTAAACAACAAAGGATTATAGATTAGACTCCAAAGAATGAAGAAAGAGAGGTATACGCTTGTTCGCTTTGTCCAAGGTGTGTATACATGTAGTTTAACAGAAAAAAAGTAGTGTATAATGTATACACACACTTTCACAGGATGAAAATCATGTACATGTTGGAAAACCAATTTTTTGTCCAAGGTATTTGATCCAAGGTTTTTTGGTCCAAGGTAATTGGTTTGAGCCATTTGGTCCAAGGTATTGACCCTAGGAATTGGGTCCAAGGTATTAGTCGTAAGTGGTTTTAGTCCAAGGTATTGAGAAACGCCAAAGAATATTTAAGGAGGAGAAAATCATTAGGCCAAAGTGTACAAGAAATGAGATTCTAAGGAATACTTCTATCTAAAGTATATATTATGTTTCAGGGTTATGTTAGGGACTGGATATGAAATATTCAAGTGCACCTTGAGTTCAACATTGGATCAGGAATCATGAGATTTTAAATGACTTATTCTTGAATGATCTAATATTGGTTAAGGCCAGATCTGATTTTTTCTGGCTGTTCTATTTGTTATCTATCATGATTTGGTTTGTCTGAAGTTTTGAATTGCAACAAAGTTCAAAGTTATAATTTTCAGATCTATACGTAGGTTAGTCTTGACCAAAGGGTGTGTACATGTAGGTTCGACTCTTTCAAGTAGCGTATGAAAAAAGAAAAGCTTCTTTTTAAATTTAACTGATCTAAATGATCGAATTCTGTTTTTTTACTATTGTCTATCAATGAAGTCTTCTTAGATTTGAACGTAGAATTGTTGTATAAGGAAATTGAGTCTGATTGATTGATTGATTGAGAAGGAAGGGTGATCTTTGTTGCTATCTGTTTTGAACTCTATAATATGATAGTAGATACTCAGAATGCCACTGATTGGTACATTCTGTGGCTCAGAATTTTATGATTCAATACTTTAGAGATATACGTAGGCTGGGTTAAAGGAAGTTGTGTATACACGCAGGTTTTGTTCTACTAAGTAGAGTATACACTCTAATGAATGATTTTTGAGGTTACAACAAGTTGTAGCTTATGATGCAGTGTTATAGATCCATTCGGGCATATCAACCCCAACTTATAGATCAATACTATGAGGGCATATCAACCCCTAATGCAGTTATTACATGCCCTAAAGAAGTTGAACATCATAATTCCTCACTTCCTAAGAAGTTCCATCACTGAAAACATCCAAAAATTGCCTCTAAGAAGATCAATGTAGGTAGGCCTTCATTAGGGTGTGCTGCAATACAAACCATACACTGTCAAGGTGCTATGCAGCTCACTTGGTCGCTCTTTGGCTTGCGTTGGGCGAACTTGAGCAAACTTCCTTGAGGGTTTGAAGATTTCTTATCCATTGGAAGCCTCTAGAAGTTTCTCAAGGCTAACCACTCCTTTGAGTTCGCATTTGGATGAGGAAGGGAATTAAGGAACATCAATCGCCTATCCCTTCTTCAGTGGAACTGATTTCTAAATTTATAAAGGTATTCATCATCACCATTGATGGCATAACCTCCTTCATTCACCTATAAAAAGACCACTCATATAAGTGATCAGGAGGTTGAAGATTGTAGAGAGATGTTGTTGGTATGAGCTTTGAGCTGATTGCAAGTATTGTAATGATGTCAAAATGTCTTATTTGTGGTAAGGAGAGGATGGGATTGAACTAGAGGAATGATGCTGAATCAGGAAAATTGGACTGTAATTCTTATTTTTACTAATAAAGTATTCTAAATTTTTTCCATATGCTTGTATTGTCTTTTGATGCTTACATATGCTTATCATGTATATGATTCCATGCTATTTTTAATCAATAGATCATTATCATATGCTTTGATGGATTCTTGTTTATGTCTGTGTGCAGGTACTTCTCAAGCGGCTTAGCAATGAGATGGAGCAATAGAATCGGTCGAGGGAGATAAGGAACAAGCGGAATCTACAAGTAGGTTCTCTATTCTCTTATTTTTCTATTGTTTATAGAAAAGATAGAGAATGCTTTGTATTGTTGTTTCTAGATTGAGCTACTAGTCTGGAGGGTTAGGCGTTTGTCCAAACAAACTAAATTTTCCCAAAACAAATTGGTGACTCCATTGGGGAGATCAAATTATCCATCTTAGTAGATTATCAAAATCTTAAGACATATCTACATACTATACTTGTGGTCGTTCATTGAATTTCATCTCTGTTTCATTGAAAAATTAAGTCAAAACTGCGACAAAATTTCCTTTAGAATTTCTCACTATGATCAGTACAGTCTAATGAAGGACATAGTGCCTTGCAGTGCACTTCCCACATAGATACAGAGTGATTCAATGCACTGTCTCTAACTACTACCTGTGCTGATCCCTTGAGAGTCAGTTTCCCATGTAGTAACTGAATTTTTTTGCCAATTTTCTCTTGTTTGAATTAGTTGCTGAATGTCAATGATGTTTTGTCTCTAAAAATAGTTTTTCATCTCCTTAATTTGGCCCTAATTTGATTGGATTGATTAATGTTTCTTTAATGTTTTCTTTGTCATTATCAGCCTATAGACAAAGTTAGTTTTTGTTCGATTGATATCTGTCAAAAGAAAGTGTCGTAAAGTCGTATTTTCCTTCAAAAGTTGAATTATCATAAATTCTTCATTCATAAAAGATTTATTGACTGATGTGTGCATATGATTAATCTTTGTTCGAAAGAAAGTGTTGTAAAGTTGTCTTTTCCTTTAAAAAATGAATTGTCGTAAAGTCTTCATTCATAAAAGATAAATTGATTTATATGTGCATATGGTTTGTCTTTTTGTTGAAGGTGTCATAAATTCTTCCTTTACCTAAAAGGAAATTGTCACAAAATCATCATTTTATGAAAAGGGATTTTTGATCGATTGTGCATATTTCATTTTTTTTCATCGTAACATTAAGGGATTTGAAATAAAAAACATGCATTGTGCATATTAAAGTTTATGAATGCTTGAAAGGAATGGTTTAGGGAATTTCATCTAGTTTGTCCTCTTTGTTGATTGATAAAATGGTACTTGTTTGCTCTATCCCTAATAGCTAGGATTTTCATTGTTAAATTGAATGGAAAGAATGCTTATCATATTAGTTGCATTTTGGAAATTACAAAGATACATCACATGGTGAACCTTGAAAGGAAAATTCTGAAGAATATGAACTTAAAATTTATCTAAATTTACCTAATGGAGCATTGACACCTAACAAAAAACATTTATAGGTCTAGGCTAGAGATATGTTATGGCGTCGTAAAACAAAGCAGTTGTCACTAACTTGCAATACATCCCGAGTGTGATACCTCATTCCACATATGTGAGTATATCATAGCTCATCCACATACCTTTAGGTATATAGGGTGATGTTACAGTACATAAAGTATATGGGAATGCTCTCGCTATGCGCTTTTGCATTAGATAGTGCTTATACAGACTAGGCCTCCACGTACCTTCGAGTATATATGGGAGGACAGCTCTAGGGTACTACCTATCCTTAGGTAACTGAGTCAGAAACCTTTTACACTGTGATACACCGAACACAACATTCAGGGAGATTGTCTGCCCATACTTGTTGGTTCACCAGGAGGTATTCTGAAATTCACTAGAAATGGATGGAAAGTAGTAGATCTCACATATTTCATAACATGACAAAGAAGAAATAGATGAGAATCATAATAAAGTGAAGGAAAAGAATCAACAAGGACCTGAAGCAAAGGAGGGTGAAAACAATTAGAAGGAAACCACAAATCACACTAAGAAATACATTGAATTAAAAATGATGTAGGTACCAAAATAGTAGCATGAAGAAATATACAACACTCAAGGATTGGGCAGGGAAAAGAAAACACTTATATCTGAGAGTTGTAAATTAGGTAAGGAATTTCACATGAATATGGAAGGAGAAGAAATTGCAATAGTAGTGGCCACTCCCAATTAAAGAGATTGGAGAAAGGTGGAGAAGAAGAAGGGAGAAAAGGGGAAGTTACAGTTTTTTTATCACGCTTAGACTCGATAATTTTATGTAATATTTGTAGCATTTTTATTTTTTGAACATTAACCGAAAGTTTTAATTCATCAAATGGTTTTAAGCATCCACAAATGTAATATTTTTCGTTGGCTTTTAGGTTGAATAAAATGTGTTTTTCTCTTTGAAGATAAGAAAACTATGTAGTAGTTAATTAAGTTTATGGGAAACCCAAAAACTCCTTTACACTAGGTATTAGAGTTGTCTCTAATATAATTCAAGTTAAATTCCAATGGACATGTTTAACCCTTTGTAATAAGGTGATCAAAAAATTGAAAATTTCTTCGTAACTTTAAAATTAAAAAGATCATATAAAATCCATATTTAGGCCTCTTCAAGATTAATTGTCATCATATGGTAAACATTCAGTTGTAGAAATTTACTATTACATGCACAAATGTATAAAGAATGGGATCATCAAAGTGTGTTCTAGCCACAGGGAGGAGGAAAACAGAAGAGGGTTAGAGGCCTCTTAATATTTTGTCTAACAATGATATTTGCAACTACTTTTCCTGTAATGAAATGCTCCAAAATATCACATAGAGGAAAATCTTTGGAATCCAAACATCCTGCATAATATATATATATATATATATATATATATATATATATATATATATATATATATATCTATCGATATATATATATATATATATATATATATATATATATATATATATATATATATATATATATATATATATATATATATATATATATATATATATATATATATATATATATATAAACCTTCTTGTATCAAATTATCTTAAGTACTCAGAAATAAAAAAGAGGGGAATAACTAGCCCATCTGAGTACTATCTTTTTCCATCCTAAGAAGATTTTATCTCTTGTTTGTTCTTGTAATGTTCATTTATTGAAGCGTTACAGAAAAATTATTTGTATCCTCCAAAGGAATGATCGATTTGACCAAACACAATAAGCGAGCATTTTAGCTCTTGTTTTAACAACCCATTTTCGTAACACCTCATGTTAGTAAACCCAAATATGTGAATCATGGAAATATATATATTTATGAGAAAATAATTTTATGATTGCCTAAGGAGAGGCATATATCAGCTCAAAACTCTTAGGTCAAATCTATTTTTCTCTTTATTGGAATAATTGTTGTGCATGTTTTGTTTCCTATGTTGTGCCATGAGAAAGTTCATACTAGCTTCAGTTAATTTCCTTGAATGTTACCTAAACCAAGCACTAAAATACACTAAAAGCCATAAATTTTTTGCAACAAGAAACATTGGTTACCTCAACGACGATATATAACCCCTTCATCATCGAATATGGTTGGTAGAAGGGAAGGTACATGAAAACATGATTGAAGGTGTGAAGGAAAAGACAAATAATATGTGATCATTGAAGTGAAGTGTGAAGGAAAGAATTGGCGAACATGTGAAAGGATATGAATAAGAGTGGTCACAAAGAGCATAGAGAATAAGTAGTCTTGCTAGAGAGAGGAAAAAAAGTATCTACAATAAGTTGAATTACTAAGTTAGACTAGTTTTTCTTAAAAGCAATGTTCAAGGGCTAAAGTGATATTCCTTTCATCTATTATACATAGGCCATTAGAATCTGTATTGAAGCCCATAGGACTAGTGGGAAGCAAGGCGAAGTACTAATTTTAGATAACAATGGTATGTTCTATTCTTAAGAACAGTTTACTTCAATGACCATTTAGCAACCCAATGACAATTTCCAATTATATCTAGTAGAAATCAAATTTAACTTAGAAACATTGACACTAAATATAGATATAACATAAAATCATATGTAAAAGACAAGACAAGATAAGAGGACACAAGATGTGGTGGATGTTAGGGACATACCCCATTGTGGGCACAATATTTGATCAAATCTTCTTATTATTCTTCGATACTTCAGCAGATAGAGAGAGTAGAAATATCATAAGTGCAATCTCCAAAAAAATCTTCCAAATCAGTAGTGAAACTAGTAGCCAATGCAGCCCTAACCAGAATTTCAGCGGTGGTCAAAGCTACCCCAAAATGTCATCCAAGAAGCTCAATCAACAACAATCCAATTATACCTTCTAGGAGTGATCCAAGATCTTTTGCTTATAGATGTATTAAATAATTACATGGATAAATTGCAGCTTAAACATAAAAAATTAATGTGCACATGAGAGAAGAGGAGAAACACATAAAATCATGAAAGTAGAAAGAGACTTGATAACGAAGTTCATCCAATTTGGCCTGTGCCTCTGGGTCCTGCTCAATTAATGGGGAGGTATTCATTCATTAAGTGGCATGAGAAAGAAGAGTAGAATCGTCATTTACACAAAAAGCGGTGTTATACCCCCACTCTAGAAAATGGCCAAAAAAAGGAGAGCTCTGTTGCAAAAACTGGCACCACCATTGAGTTCCTATCACCGAGAGGTGTAAAATTGATATAAAACTTGCCCAATTCTTACATTAGACAAAAACTGACCCCGTGTAAAATGTCCTCAAGCAAAGGTTTCGTCCCCTGTCAAAGGTCTGCTCAGGGTTTCGCCACCTACAATTCATTTGCCTCGAAGTACGTGATGCATTGTACAAAAGGTTTAAATATACATTGGTGTGCAGATAGTTCAAAGGGGGACCATTGGGTGCATTGGTTAAAAATAAATCATGTTTGAGGAGTGCTCGGAGGATCAAATCCCACTCCTCTTGAATTGAACACATAATTGTTTTGATTGTCGAAACCATTGGGAGGCAGGACCACTGTTTTGGTGGTCTGTGCCCCCTTTTTCCACCTGCGTCGATTTTATTGCTGAGGTAGAGGGGCGGCAGGGTTGATAGCCCATGCCCCACCATATATATAATACATTTTGTGTGTCCTTCGGGGTCATGGGGTTATGGCCGCTCACCCCACTATGTATATATATTATTTGGTTATGGTGGTTCGAGGGAAGCGGGTCATGACTGCCCACCATATATATATATATATATATATATATATATATATATATATATATATATATATATATATATATATTATTTTAAATAAATAAGCACCACCCTTTTTCGTATTTTCTAGAACCTTAGGGAGTAGAACACAAATTAACAGACCCACAATTTCACTCAGAGAAATGGCTGGATTCTGGTGCCGAATTCTTTCCAAATTACGCCTCCTTAAGCTTACCACATGGTTATG
Organism: Pinus tabuliformis; assembly: GCA_031772625.1. NCBI lineage: Eukaryota > Viridiplantae > Streptophyta > Pinopsida > Pinales > Pinaceae > Pinus > Pinus tabuliformis. The sequence goes on along the minus strand of CM062818.1, from coordinate 1,256,661,229 downwards.
TCAACCCACAAATTTGACTATTTCCATCTTCTTCATATGAAATCAGATTGGAGTGTCATTTGCACCATTGGAACTAGGGCAACAAGCACTTCAATCTCAGATCAATTTAATCGACTTTCTACTAGAATGAATTTTAAGTCTTTTTCATGCCCTTGGTGTCGAGAGATCCACCTAGATTAATCCTCCCCATTGAGGAGCTTTTGGACCGCCAAAAGATTTATTATTCAATTGGAACATAAGGGAATTGTTCCCTCACATTTTCTTTTTCTAAAAATTTTTCCTTGCTAGGGTGCATCCCTTTGAAACCAACTCGAATGTATTCCACATCTCCCTGTCATGAAGTCTTGGTCCTTCTGTCAAGGATGATATCTTCAGGCAAATCATCAAGATACTCTAGTGCAAAATCATCAACTGTAGGAACTGATCCCACCCCTTCAGTGTCCTTAGTCAATGGTGGCTCATAAAGCGTTAAGTTTTCCACATTCACTATGGAGTAAATTTGCATATATGATGATAAATCAAGACGAAAGGCATTGTTTCCAATATTCTCCAAGATGATGAATGGAACATATTAGATTGGTCGCAAATTCTTCCCTTCTCCCTTCATTCTATCCTTGCTGATATGGAACCACACTTTGTCGCCCACTTGAAATTGACGGTCGACTCGGTGTTTTTCATGTGAAGCCTTGTACCGGCCTTGACTTTTCTCCAACTACTCCTGTATTTCTTGGTGAATCAACTGGATCCGTTGAATGAACTGTTGTGCTTTGTTCGTGTCATCACATCCACTAGAGTCATATTCCCTTCCATAGACCATATGAAAAGGATCTTTGTGGAGGTATCCAAAACATGTCTCGAATGGGGAACGATGTGTAGATGAGTGCACTTCTCGATTGTAGGAATGTTGCACATAGGGAAGATGCTTATCCAATAACTTAGAATGTTTTCCACAATAGCCTCACAACAAGTGTACCACGGTGTGGTTGACAACCTCTATCTGTCTGTTAGTTTTTGGATGAAATGCCATGCTTCTTTTCAACTTGGTGTCCATCATCTTCCACAAGCTGGTCCAAAACTCTCTAAGAAAGCGAGAGTCCCAATCTGACACAATTGTTGTGGGTAACTCAAAATGGACCCAAACATGGTGAAAGAAGAGATAAGTAGTCTTCTTTGTATTGATTTTCTTTCTACAAGGCATTAAAATACACATCTTACTAAAATGGTCAATGACGACATACAAATAGTCATGACTTTTTCTAGAGAAAGGCAAACCTCCTACAAAATCCATCGACACAGTTTCCCATGGATGACTCGGAATAGGGAGTGGTGTGTGGAGCCCGAGTTTTCTATTAGAGGGATTTGAAACAGAACACATTACACATCCCTTTATATAGCGAGTCATAATTTTCTTCATATGAGGCCAAAAGAAAAATCTTTGTAAATGACACAATGTTCTATCAACACTAAAATGACCAGACACAAGGGAGGTGTGGGCCTCTTGGATTACATGTACCCTTTCCCTTATGGGTATCCACAATTTACCAAGGTGATACAACAGTTTCAACTACAAGTGATAGTTGTCCCACTGTGAACCATGGGTTATTTTTTCATAAATCCCCTTAAAGTCATCATCATTAGCATATTGTTCAGAATAACTTTCAAAAGATAATGAAGCATTATGTAAAATAACAAAATAAAGAACAGGAGGGCACGATAGCATATCAACCACTTTGTTGCTAGTGCCCTTCTTATACTTTATTACCAGATGAAATTGCTGAAGAAAAACCATCCACCAAAAATGACGAGCTTATTGCGACTTGGTTTGTGATTGAAGATACTTTAAGGCTTAATGATCTTTACAGATGATGGTCTCCTCGCCAATCAAGTAGTGTTTCCACTTTTTTCACACTCTAGACCAAGGCATATAATTCCTTGTCATAAGTGGGATATTTTATCATAGCCTTAGAGAATTTCTTTGAATGGTAATGTATCAGCTTCTTTTGTTGCATCAATACAGCTTCCATGGCACATTTACTAGCATCTGTGTCGATCTGGAATGGTTGTTGGAGGTCTCGTAAGGTTAAGACCAGTTCGGTGCTGATCTTTTCTTTCAACGTCTTGAAGGACTTCTGCTGCTTCCCTCCCCATTGAAAGACTTTCTTTACACTTGTTAGTGTGTGTAAAGGTGTTGTAATAGTAGAGAAATTGGCAATAAGTATCCTCCAAAACTCTACTACACCCAAAAAGTTGTGATCCTCAGTTACACTAGTAGGCTTAAGCCAATTTACAATTGCTTCAACTTTAGAAGGATCAATTTTTAATTGAACATGACCAACAATATGACCTAGCTAAACTAAAGAGGTTTTCCCAAACTAACTCTTTGACAATTTTACATAGAGTTTTTCTTTTTCCAATACGTCAAGCACTTTCTTTACATGGAATACATTTTCATTCCAATTTTCATTAAAGACAAGAATATATATATATATATATATATATATATAGATATACAAGAACAAATTCATCAATGAAATGCCTAAAGAGATCATTCATAACCCTCATGAAAGTGGCTGGAGCATTGCAAAGTTTGAATGCATCATCATTCATTCAAAGAACCCTTTTTTGGTCTTGAAGGTAGTTTTTGACACATCCTGCTTTGCAAATTTGCACCTGGTGATAACCACTACACAAATCCAATTTATTGAAATAGATAGCATTCATTAACTAATCTAGTAAATCATGAATTCTCGGGAGAGGGTTATGATTTTTCACCATGATTTTGTTTAGTGCTCGGTAGTCCATGCACATCCTCCATGTGCCATCTTTCTTCGGCACTAAGACAATTAGTGAGCCGCATGGAGAGGTGCTCGATCTGATGACCCTTGATTCAATAGTTCCTGCACTTGCTTTCTGATCTCCATCTCAATAGTCGACATCCTCTACATGCCAATATTTGGTAAAGGATTGTCATGCTGCAAATGGATCTCATGTCAGATTTCCCTTTTCGCGGTTAATCCCCTTGGTTCCTGAAACATCTCATCATAGTTAGAAATTAATTCACATAATTCCTTTTTATGCACATGATCACAACCATGGAGAGCATCGAATAATTTTGCATTTTCCCCCTTACAAACATAAGCATGCAACCCTTCTTGGAATTCACCAACTTGTTTATTTGTGATGCACTTACAAGAATGGCATTGATTTTAGTTTGATGAGCCCTTACAATATATTCTACCCCATTTTTTGTGATTTGGTATTCGTTTCCATGACGGATGAAGATTTCTTTGCTATCATATAGATATCAACCCCCTAACACCATGGGAAATATATCCAATGGCATCACATCAAGTTCTACCACATCCACTAACTTAGAAGTGATCACAAATTTAACCTTGCACTACTTAGTTACATTCACTTTTTCTTTATCATGTATCCATCGAAGCGGGTAAGATTTTGGAGGTGGTTTGGTTTCTAAGCCTAGCTTCTTTACCAAGGACTCTGAAATTAAATTTTCTTGGGATTTCTATCAAATATAGTTTCCACTTTTGTATGATTTATGACGACTCTAATATGAAATAACTCAATTCTCTTTCATTCATTAGGAAGAGAATCATCTATTGAACTAGTGACTTCATGTGAATCAGAATTAACATGCGGTGTAAGAGTACCTTTTGTTCCTATTCCCATGATCAATGCTTCATCTCTGGAATTGGCTCCAAGGTCTTGCTACATAGTTGGTACTATCATTGCTTGAATTTTCCTCCATACTTCTTTGGTCCCATTTCGGGGTATAGTTTCCAACAATGATCATCGTCATGACCTTCCTTTTTTCAGTGAGTGAAATAAGGCCTTTCTCCTTCATCCTTCTTGGTTGATGCCATCCTCTTTTCCTTTCCTTTTCCTTTCACTTTGGGTTTTCCATTTGGAGGTTTGAAAGGTGGTTTCCTGAAATGATCATCTCTTTCATATTTCCCTTGTTCTCAAGTTGAATGGCCTTCACACTGGCCAAGTCAATAGTAGTTGCTTCAAACAATAATAGTGAATGTCTATTGTCACTACATAATAATCCAATATACTTAGTTACTACTTCAGGTGAGTCAAGTTAAATGCCTAAATTAAGTGCTTTTTTTCTAAACTCCTCGGTAAAGCTTTCTGACCTATGCCTTGCCTTAAGTATTTCCAATCCATTAAGGCTTTTTTCTTATAACCCAAGGGATAAAATTGTTCCTTTAATGCAGAAATGAAACTAGGCCATGAGTAAAGACGATTACCCACACTCTTACTGCTTCGCAATTTTCTCTCTCACCAAATGAGAGCGGTGCCACTCAGTCGAAGAGAGGCCAGCTGAATCTTTACCTCATCCTCTTCAATCTATTGAATCCTGCAGTAGATTTCAATCTGCATAATCTAGTTATTTATATTTTCTGCATTAATTTCACTGTTATACACGGGAAGATCAAATTTGAGATCTAGTTTAGAGAAAGGTTTGTTACATGCATCCTTTGAATTTCTATGGTGATCGTGATGAGAGGAAGAAGAACTTTCACTCCTTGAAGGAGAAGGAGGGGGTTCTTCTCCACCATTTCCATGCACTAAACCTTGTTCTACTAGATTTGTCCCTTCTGCCTTCTCCAACCTTGAAAGCAACTTACTGACATTTTCCACCATTCTATAGAAGATTTTATAGAAATTACACTCCTCTTCATGATGAGCATCTTCATCTTCCATGCTTCTCCTTTAATGTACACACCCTGCTTTAGGATCGGAAGACTTTATTTTCCCTTCGCCTCTTTAGAGCTTGTTTCTTGTTACCATACAAAAATGCAATTCACATCTACAAAGACCTGCTCTAGTACCACTTGATCCAAGCTATTTTTCTTATAGATGTATTCAATAATTACATGGATAAATGGCATATTAAATATAGAAATTTAATGTGCACATGAGAGAAGAGGAGAAACACATAAAACAATGAAAGAAGACAAAAGACTTGATAACGAAGTTCATTTAAGTGACACGAGAGAGAAGAGTACAATCATCATTTACACAAAAAGGAGTCTTATACCTCCACTCTAGAAAATGGATAAAACATGGAGATGTTTGTTGCAGAGACTAGCATCACCATTGAGTTCCTATCACCAAGAGGTGCAAAAACGATATAAAACTTGCCCAATTATGACACTGGACCAAAAATGACCATGTGGAAAATGTGCTCAGGCAAGGTTCCACCCCGCTGTCATAGGTCTGCTTAGGGATCTGCTACCTACAATTGATCCACCTTGAACTACGTGTTCACTCCCTTCTCGGATGCATTGTGCAAAAAGTTTTAAATATAAATTGGTGGGCGGATAGTCTAAAGGAGGACCATTGGGGACATTGGTTAAAATAAATGATGGTTGAGGAGGGCTCAGGGGATCAAATCTCGTCCCTCCTGAGTTGAACACATAATCATTTTGATTCTTCAACCGTTGAGTAGCGCTCCCTTTTTCTGTCGACGTCCATTATATTGGTGAGGTGGAGGGTGGCGGGGTTGACAACCTGCACGCCACCATATATATAATATGTTATGTTGTATGGGCTTCGGGGGTGGCAGGGTTATGGCCACCCATGGTTATGGTGGTTCTAGGGGAAGTCGAGTCATGACCACTCACCCCATTTTTTAATATATATTTTTTAAATAAATAAACACCGGACCTTTTTTCTTTATTTTTGAGAACCTTAGGCGATAGAAGAAAAATTAAGAGACCCACAATTTCACTTGGAAAACTGGCCAGATTCTTGTGCCAAATTCTTGCCAAATTGTGCCCTCCTTTAGCCTGGCACATGGGTAAGTCAACCCACAAATTTGACTGCTTCTGTCCTCTTCATATGGAATTTGATTGGAGTGTCATTCACATCATTTGATTCAAGGCGACGAGCACCTCGATCTGATGTCAGGTTAAATGACTTTCTGCCACTTTGAATTTTGAGCCTTTTTCATGCCCCTAGTGTCTAGAGATCCACCTGGAACAAGGAGAGTCAAATTAAACCTAAAATAATCCAATCGAACCCAGTCCAAGGAGAGAGACACACTCCTATAATTTTTGGTGGTCAAATATGAAGTCACGCTGGTCAACCCTTCCCAAACTCCTTCGTTTATGTGTCAATAAATGCAGTCTAGAGAGATATGAATTTTGGCCAAAAACCAAAAATCAAGGATGCTGAATTCTCTCTTGGTCAACATTAGTGAAGATTGGACTGAAGCTCTGAAATTTCAGCCTATTTTGACCCAAAATAACTTGTTCTCCTATCAGACGTGCGATGAAGAGAGATGTTTCCTCCGAATGGTAGGAAACAAACAAGAGAAGAGAGATATGATCTGATGTTGTTTATGTCCAAATGAGAGAAGGGTCACCCTTATTTATACAATTAATTTACGGTGAGGAGACCCATCAATTGGGCTTCATGAGCCTAGATTTGACTAAGGCTGACCTTAACAATTTGTCCATAAGAAGAATAAATTCATAATTTCCTTTCTTCTTGTCATAATGAAATGATCATTATATAAAAATTGTACCTCTTTAAAAGGGGAATCCAATGCAATAATAATATCCATCATATAATCCATCCTAAGGTAGAATTTAGCCCTAGTTTCAAATTTTAACATGGAAGAACTGAATCACTACGATGCTTTCCATGAGGGTGTGAGACCACTTTGTACCTGTTACCCAGTTCTTAAACCACTAGCACATTGAAATTTGAATCATTGTGGTGCTTCTTGTGAGGTTCTAAAATCACCTTAACAGTGGAGTAGAGACCCTTGTGATGCTTTTCATGAACAGTTAGTTGTGAAACCACCAAAGTCAATTGATTCAACCTCTTCGAACTAGAACATAACCTGTTTGAACTTGGGTTAAACCCTGTATTTAAAATCAGTGGGTAGGTGAGTCACTTTAGTGCTTACTACTAGAGAACACTTGTGAAATTGACTGGATAGTGGACTCCCTCTCTGGGGTATGTGACTAAGGATTGTGTGACAAACTCCTTGATTGAGCATTCCCTCAAACTTTGGATATGGCTATATGGTGGACAACTACAAGAAAGACTATAGTGTAGTTGGCCTATTATTGGGTGAAGAGATAAGTATAACTAGCTTATCCATTTGGTTTTCTAAAATGTAATGATTCTTATTGAATTGTATAACTAGCAAGCTTTTATTTGTTTATGAATGTGGTGAATGTAAGAGTTGCAAGGATCATGGATGTACTCATGGCTGGAATGATATCATGTACATCCATGACGTCTTAATGCTTACTTCAAAAATGTTTTTCTTTATTATTATGTTGAGCATTGGGGAACAGATAGTCATGTGCATTTAGGTTTTCCTCTTATATTTATTATAAAAGTATGTTTATGTAGCATAATTGGTTGGCCTGTGTGAATTGCAAATTTGTGGCCTAAGGATTTTGGGACACAGTTCTAGAGATTTAGTTGTTTGAATTTTACATTTTAAATACATCAAAAATTTTGACAGCTTGGAATTTAATCCCTTGGGTTGTAATTCACCTCAGTACTAAATAGAGGTGGGCACAACGATAATTCACCCTTCTTCTCTACAATGGTGTTACATAATTCATAAATTGGTCCTTTCGATTAGATGAGAGATATAGCTTATAGTTGAAATATGTATAGGTGAGTTGAAAATGAATGGGCCTTCACAAAACCAAGCCCCGCTGGAACCATGACATGAAGGTTGACCATGGACCATAATTTATAACTTAAGTGAAATTTTAAGCCATTATATTTGGAATACTTATATATCATAAAAAACAATATTAAATATAATGTAACAATGTCCATATCGGTGGACATAACTAAATATCCCTCTCATGGTAACAACCAAAAAATTATAAAAGCTTTGATGGGATAAGGAATTTGTGGTGATAATAGTTATTGCATCAAGTATATATATATAGCATGGGGAAACATTAATTAGCATGAATAAATAATAAAGTTTTTAAGTACTTAGGTTTGGTTAGATATTTATAACTATTGTTTTAAAATTATGATAAAATTTTAATCAAAACTTCTAGTGATAAGAAATTGATAAAAATTAGATTTTTATTCCTAAATTATTTTAAAATAATTTTCAAATTTCAAATTTCAAATTCAAATTTTTAATATTTTTTTATATTAATTTGTTTTTAAAAATAATATATTAATAATTGAATTCCCCACACACATCTATATATATAATAAATTTGTGAGTAATTTTTTTTACTTTATAAATTAATTAATTTTATATATAATTTAATGGAAGATTACTAAATTTTGTAATTTTTTAAAATAAAATAATTTATCACATTACCATCATTAATAAATATAATAATACTAAATTATAATATTAATAAAAAATATTCATTTTGAACCTTTCAAATACGAAAAAGTATCTCATTATATAAAAACTAATAAATAAAGCCATATTAAATTAAAGTTTTAATTAAGAAATATTTCTATTGAAAATTTCAAAATATAGTTCCAAAAGAGTTATACTAAATTGCCTATTTCAATTAATACTACGATTATTCTTTACCATTATGAAAATGGTCGAGGACTGAAACTTTCTCAAGATATTCACTAAATTATAAATAGGTATCGTGTTTTGGAAATGAAATCAAAATTATAATTTTTTAAATTTTAAATTGATTTTAAAGCAAATTTACTATTTAGATGAAATATTAAATAATTATTTCACCAAATTGTTATTAAAAATATGATTATAAAAGGATAGCAAGAGTGAAATGGGTTATTCTCAGTTTTGATAGAAAAATGAAATTAAATATAGTTGGAGTTAGAAAATTTTATGTAAAAATTGAAATTGAATATAGTTGGGGTTAGGCAATTGGATAAATAATGGGACATAGACATATAGAATATGCACGAGCATTCTTTTGGCCACAAAAGAAAACATTAAAGTTTTGGTGGTATTGGTATATTAGTCGTTGATTATCCATCACATTGTTCATGGATTTTTTCCTAAAGTTTGCAGGTTGCTAAGTATTATTGATGTAATGAGGGAGATTTATCTACTATTAGCTTCTATCATATGTTCAGAATGAACAAATATACTGCAAAAAGTCTCATGAGTAAAGGTGTAAACTTGAATTTAAAAGTCCTAATGAGAAATGATATTCATTCACTCACAAGTATTCCTTAACAATTATTTTACTATGCAAAGCAAATTTCGTCTATACATCTATAAGTATTTTGGAGAAAAACATTAGGGGAATTTTGTGATCTAAAATGGGTCTTCCAAAAAAAATGTACCACCAAAATAAACATTAAGAGAACCAATAAGATTCAAGATGAGGATGTCAACCATGGGGTGATTCACCATTTTTGGAGTAAAAAGATAAAAATGTTAAAAAATAATAAGATAATAAAACTAATTTTTTTAATTCATATTTTCAAGTTATCTCCCAAAGATTTTACCTAGATTTCAAGTGGGTATACTCATTGGATGAAAAATTTGATTCCTCATCCAAGGAGTACCCAGGTTGCATATTTTCAATGCACCATGCTACATGGAAAATAAGAAATGCATGAAAAAATGGGATTAGAATAATGTTTTTCATATATTTGTCATTTTTTGTGTAGTGGGATCCATCAAAGTATGCAAAATGGGTACTCCTTGGATGAGGAACCAAATTTTGCATCCAAAAGTGTTTCCGCTAGAAATTTGAGTAAAATTAGAGAGAGATAAGTTGAACAAATAATTTTCTTTCTTCCGACATAATGTAACCTTATATTATTATTTCCACTCTTATTTGACAATTTCCTTAGGAGGCTCATTTTAGACATCAAAAATCCCCTAATGCCCTCGAAGAGCCCCTGTCCTTTCTTTTTGTTTTTCACTATTTGCAAGAGTCATGCCTTCCATTTCAATTAACCATAAGGAGGAAAATACATATAATAAAAACAACCAAAGGCTGAACCATTTAGCCTAATACTCCCAAACCCAAAGGTTGAAGTAATCGGAGACCCATATAATAGAGAGAATAAAAGCAAAATAAGAGTGGCCCTCCAGACCCACCAACATGCATGCCAAATCAAAGTCGTTGAATATCCTCGCCTGATCCAACGGTGGAGGATCCTATTGCAAGGACAAAATGCTCATCATCGGGTGGTATTCTTTTTCCAACCTTGGCCACATGAAGAGTGGTGAGTGGAATCGCTCATAACTAAAAAAAACCACTCCCAGCTTTATGGGGGTGTGATATACCATAAACCACGCCAGGGCTAGTATTACCACCACAGGTAGTAATGCCTCGCCTGGACCCACTAATAAGCACGCCATGTCATAGTTGTCGGTTATCCTTGCTGATCCAATGATGGAGGATCACATCGCATGATTAAAGAGCTCAGAGAATTACCACCCGATGATGGGCGGTATTCTCTCACCTACCTTGGCCACGTGTACAGTGGTGAGTGGAATCTCTCTCATCACTGAAAAACTGCTCTTGGCTTTAAGGGTGCACCACATACCATAAACCACCTCTCGACTGGTATTGACACCACCTGTAGTAATTCAGAAGGTTTCATGTTGGCTGAGAAAGCCGAGACTGTGGTCCTTCACTTCACCTCTGCACCTCATTTGCTTGATCCCAGGAAGAAGGAACTCATCTCACCACCCATGCTATTCGTCATCCGAGAATCCGAGAATCGCTGGTTGCCAAGAAACTTCCATCTAGGACCCCTATGATCACACTTTCCTGGGCTGAGAAAGCTGGCAGAGACCTGCATCCCTATTGTTAAAACACCACTTCATATAGGATCCATATCACCTATACCAAGTCTCTATAGCTGATGACCTACTTTGTTTCGATAGAGCGATTGATCCACATCCGCCTGATTGAGACAATTCTTCCTTAAACTGCATTGTGGCATCTCTTGCCATCTGAACTTGAGACTGCTTTCAGTGTAGGGAGCCCCTTTATTAGCCAAAATGTCCACCAATTTATTGGTTGTCCTTCGCACATGAGCGAAGCTTATTGTTCTCAAGTGCAGAAGGTGGAACTTTGTCCTTTGGAAGGCCTGAAGCAACCTTGAGTGTCTTGAGACCTTTTCTAACACCGAACCACAATAGATTCTCTTGACCGAATTGATGATTAGCTTAGAGTCAGCTTCAATGATGATGTTATGAAGATTGTCCCGCTTAAGGATATCTAAACTTTGTTCTAGTGCTATTAGCTCTGCCATATTATTTTTGGCCCTTCCTATACTGCAATGAAAATTAAAATGGATGCATTCATTTTCATCCCTTAACACCCCACCATAACCAACAATACCCGGATTGCCTTTTGAGGCTCCATCTACGTTGAATTTCATAAAACCTTGAGCGGGACGATGCCAGAAGTCTCTTTTAATGGCCAGTTTATTTACCTTCCCTTCCATGCCCTGTGGAATAAGTCCCTGCATACCCAACCGAAGAAGTATCTACAAGTCATCATCTGAAGGGGGATTATTTGGGTGAGTCTGCAATAAAGTTCCCACCGTCTCCTTGATCTAACTTAAGATCTGAGTCATGATGCTCTGGTAAGAACTTTTTTTATGTTTGAAGATTTTGTTGTTCATTTCCTTCCATACATTCCATATTATGAAGCTTCGAGTTAAAGCCCAAGCTTTGTTGATTATTTCATAATCATAAAATTTACCTCTCCAGTTATAAAGGGTATTGGTGATGCTCCCTTCGTCCCTGTCTTTCGTTCTGAAAATGAAGGAAAAAGCACCCCACAAATTGGAGGTTAATATGCAGGTGTTGAGTAGGTGCTCCATCATTTCCTCTTGAGACTCACAAAGCTGGCATCTAGAAGGTCTCAGAACACCCCTCTTCCTAATGTTCTCCCAAGTAAGAATTTTCTTATGATGAACCAACCACATGAAAATTTTGGTTTTCATCCATCCTTGATGTCTCCATAGGTTTTTCCAAACCTTGTTCAGTTCATTAGAATCTAGATCTAGGACTAAGTGTTTTGCCTCCTTAAGATTAAAGGTGACTTCATTATTATTGCCCCATCTAAGTTGGTCATGACCCTCTAATACTAGAATTTTCCTTTGGTCCAACATTGCTAGAAGTACATCAGCTTTTACTTTGAAGGGGTTGTCATCCCTGAAATCCATATTCTTCGAGGTACGCCATTTTCCTTCATAGTTAGTATGATCCCAAAAATCTTTTACCCTAATTAGTCCTTTGGTGTCAGTATCATTCTTGAGTTCCACAAAGTCCTCTCTTAGCAGTATAGGTTATTTTTGCCATTTATCCTCCCAAAACAAAGCTAGATCTCTTGCTCTGATTTCCCAGAAACTATTCTTTTCAACTATGCTTCTATTATCCCACACATTATTCTAGATGTAGGAACCTTTTATGATGCGAGACATCCTTATAAGGTTATTGTTTTGTTGATTACTAGCGTATTGATCCTTCCAAATATGAGCCCATTGTGCCTCTGGACCTTTTACCCATCTCCACCATAGTTTAGCCCATAAAACTTTGTTTAACACTTTCAGGTCATCCAGACCAAGACCTCTGTGGTTTTTAGGTCTACAAATAGTATCCCAGGATACCAAGGCCCATTTCTTTTTCTCCTCCCCCTTACCCCAAAGAAAGTCACTTTGAATGATTCTATATTGATGCAAGACACCATTTGGAGTTGGAAGGGATGAAAGCATGAAGGTGGGGATTGATTGGATAACAACTTTTGTAAGCACCAGTCAGCCACCCAAGTTCAAATGTAATGGTCCATTTCCTAGTCTTGTCCTACATCTTGTTAATCACTCACTCCCAGATACTCTTGTGCAGAGGTTTTTTAGTTAGTGTCACTCCCAAGTATTTGGAAGGTAGCAAAACTCCTTGAAAGCCTAGAATTTTGGAGATACTCGGTAGAATAGAAATATTAGTATTGAAGAAGAAAACCTTAGATTTGGAGAGGCTTGCCTTTGTACCAGCTGCCATGGAAAAGTCACTTACGATTTGTTTATATGCTAGTGCCTCTTTGACTGTGGGGATGCCCTGAAGCATATTGTCATCTACAAATTGCTGATGAGCCAAAGCCTATCCAGTCTTAGATGGTATGAGCCCCTGGATAGTACCCACTTCTTTAGCATGCTTGATAGATCAACCAAGTCGTTCCATCATGAGGATAAAGTGAAAGAGGGAGAGAGGATCTCCCTGTCTGAGGCCTCTTGAAAGTTTAAAAGTTTGATATGGAGAACCGTTAACTAGAATTGAAAGACTAGAAGAAGTCACCAGGTGCCATGACCCACTTGACCCAGTTGTGGTCAAATCCAAAGGCTAGAAGGACCTTCCTGATGTAGTTCCAATTCAGCTTATCATAAGCTTTGGCTATGTCAAGTTGCATAATCATTCCCGAGTTCTTATTGTTTAACAATGAATGCACCACCTCAGGAACTTGGATGATGTTATTTAGAAGTATTCTGCCCTCCACATAACCTATTTGCTCCACACATGCCGGAGTGCGGAGAAGGGCTTTGAGTCTCTTGGTTATTACTTTGGATATAATCTTGCACACCACATTGCAGAAGGCTATAGGTCCGAATCTGTTTGGATTCAGAGAATTATCCTATTGGGGGATCAGAGAGATGAAAGATGTATTGAGCACCTTTAGAATGGTTCTACTGATTCAAGAGTCCACCACGACATCCAGAATATCTTGCTTGACAATGTTCTAGCAAGCTTTAAAAAAATTGACATTGAAACCATTAGGGCCAGGTGCTTTTCCATTTTGAATTTCTTTGATAAACTCATTAACCTCATCTTCATTCATCGACCTATTGAGATTGTAATTATATTCCCTTGTTACTAACTTAGGAATGTGCTTTGTGAAGTCCCTGATAAAATGATCTCTATCTAAGATGTCCTCCTCTGTGATACTTCGAAAGTGGTGAACCAACACAACTTCTATATCTTTATGGGTATTGAGTAATTGACCTTCAGAGTCCTTGATCGTTGAGATCCTATTATGTATTCTCCATAGTGGATCCGTGGAAAAACCTTGTGTTTCTCTCCCCTTCCTTTAGCCATTGGACCCTTGATTTTTGTCTCCAAAATATCTCCTCTTGTTTACATAGATTCTCCCAGTCCTAATGAAGCTTGGTGACTTGATCGTTCCTTTCCCTATCAAAGCCATCTGTGATAAGGGCTTGATTCAGTTCCTGCATTTTATCTTCCACAACTTTTTTCACTTTAAAAATATTGCCAAACTCATTCTTGTTCCAATATTTGATTTTGATCTTGATATGTTTCAGTCTTTTGTGTAGTAGAAACATTCTCATACCCCGAATCTGCAAATCCTCTGTACACCATTTAGCAATGTTGCTGATAAAATATGGGTGGGTGAGGCAAATATTCTTAAATCTAAAATGTTTGTTCTTGGGGGTGCCAATGCCCTGAACCTCAAGTTGGAATGGCCAATTGTCCGAGCCACCAAAAGGGATAATTGTTATTATCATATCCATGCCAATGAGCATGAGGTCCTCTAAGATAAGGAATCTATCTAGCTTTGAGGCTACTTAAGACTCTCCTCCTCTCTTATTGTTCGAGGTAAAGAGGCCATTACTCGTATATGTGTCCAATAGCTTCATGTTGTCAAGAAAATTTTGAAATTCTATAGAGTCTTTGCCTAAAGTTCTAGTGCCACCTTTTTTCTCCGAAAGGGATTTGATCATGTTAAAGTCCCCTCCCATTATCCATGATATATTTGCATGTCTATATCTTAGTTCCCCAAGAGAATTCTAAAGCCTGAGTTTATCATTAGGTCTTTGAGACCCATAAACATTTGTAATTAAATACATCTCCCTATCTCCAACAGGTTGAATAACCACTGATAAACAATTCCTAGATGCCTTAGCATCTATTATGCCAATCTTTTAGGGGTTCCAAAGAGTAAGAATACCTCCTGCTGTTTTGTCTGCTTTGACTTCTAGAAACTCATATTTATTGAGCCATCTATTGTGTATCTCCTTTATTTTTTAAATGGAACATTTAGTTTCCTAGATAAAGGTCATGTCTGGAGCTTCTTCTTTCATTCTATTATTAAGTAACATTTGTTTCCTTCTACTTCCTAAACCTATGATATTCCAAGATGTTGGATTCATTAGAAAGATTTGTAAAGGAGTAGCTAGTCACATCTTTCATCTTACCTAAATCTCTCATTAGTTTTCCACATTCCATCAATAACTCATTTAGTTTTTTCCTACCCCTTTTCCTTCGTGGATTCCTAGGAGCTAGTCTTGGTGTGGTTTTCATAATTTTCACGCCTTCATTGCCTTGCCTTTCTGTGTGTCTTTGTCCTTCCAGCTCATTAATCTGGGTTCTCCATAGGAACAACTACTGCACTCAGTTAAAATCTTCTTGAGGTAATGAGTCAACCCCTCCCATGGTCCTCTATTTCAAGAAGCCTTCCAAATCTAGGTTTTCTCTGTCAAGAATATCCTGTAGTTCATGATCCTCCATTTCCATCTCACTCGAGGTCATTTCTTAGTCCCTTTCTAGTTCCTCGTTGTTCAGTATAGTCCCTGTCTGTTTATAAGTATCTTGTGTTTTCACACTATTTTCCTCCTTATCCTTCTCTACTTGGCTTTCCTCCATTTCTTGATCTACCTTTGTTTTCTCTTTCTCTTCTTCTAATACTTGGAACCTATTCTAACTGGCCTACTACCCCTCTGTTTGATTTTTCTTGGGCCTCCTTTTACCCCCCTTTCCTCTATACCCCATTTTGTGAAAGATTTCAGTATCTTTCGTTGTGGGAGCTTTACTTTTGGTCTCTATTTTAAAAGAGGGCAATCTCTAAATATGTGTTCGTGTTCATGGCATCTTCAACATCCGAAAGGAATATGTTCATAATCCATGGTTTGCACCCATTCTTCATAAAACACTTACATGATGACCTCATCCAGTAGAGCTCTAGAGAGATCCATCTCCACACATATTCGAGTGAAGGAAGTGTATTTTCCCCTTCTGTTACCCTCAGAAGCTTTAACAAAACACCCTATTTTATTTCCTATTGCAGATAAAGGTTCAGTTTACCAGTAATCTAGAGGTAGGGAATAGAATCTTACCCGGACTGGGACTGAAGTGAAAGTGTCTCATTCCGGTAGGAAATTCATCATCCAAGGCTGCATATAAAGGCCTGCAGCTACATAGAAGTAAGGCCCTCCTTCGAACACTGTGTCTTTGTTCTCTATGTTTGTGAAGACTTCTGTGAAGAAGCCTTTTGATCCAATATGTAGGTCTATGCCTCCTTTGGGTTTCCAATGGTATTTAATCCATGCCTGCAGTGCCTTCTCAGTGGGCAATAATCCCATTAATTTAAAAATAATAGCAAAGGTCTGCATGTGATCCCTGTGCGCTTGCAGTGCATGATCATTTAAAACAACTCTCGGTGTGACCTCAACCTTAGGCTTACATGGAACCTTTTGCATTTTGATTTTTCCTTCTTATTTTTTGTCCTCTTCCTTGTTGTCTTTTAAACTGTTGTCCTCCCTTGAATTGGCCAAGTCCTGTGCCTCATCAGTGTTCCTTTTCCCTTCTCCTGAAAGACTTCTAGCCATCTCCAATGGTTTCTGACATTGACTGGCTACTGCTTGTCTGTAGCAGGGAGTGGAGCTCTCCCCTTTGTGCCCCTCCATGGCATTCAACTCATGAGTATTCTTGATACCGTAGTTCTTACCAATTTCACTCCTTCGCTCCTACCCTCCAGAAGAGCCACTCTCCTTTAACATAGTAAAAAATTAATAAATATTGAAAAAACGCTAATATATATTAAGAATAAAGACCATAGTAAGGTTTTCAAGTTACAAGTATAATTGGCGCAAAAAATAACTTCATTGTAATATCCTCCTATACATCATGATTGAGGTGCTTATTTTGATTCAATACCATATTTTTTTTCACAATATATAAGATTTCAAATAAATTTTAATATAAATTATAAAATTTAAATTACTCTTTCACTTAGCCAAAAAAAAATTGTTATATCAACTTTCTTTATATCTATATATATATATATATATATATATATATATATATATATATATATATATATATATATATATATATATATATATATATATATATATATATATATATATATATATATATAACAAATAATCAATATTTGAAAAAAATTAATAATATAATATAAATTAAGGAATCACATATTTTTAGAACATATTTCTTATATGCCCATGGGGCTTTTGATTGATGGTGAATGGGTGCACTGTTAAGGCACTCCTTGTAATAGGTCACTGGTTCAAATCCCCTGTGGGTACTTACCTACCAAAAAAAAAAAAAAACATATTTCTTAAATGAAAAGCGAATAACCCTAAAATATGGAAAAATAAAATAAAATAATCACAATAACCATAAATAGCCAATATCATGTTTTCATTATCAATATCTATGAAACAAGTTTAATTCAATATATGTGTAAACATTTGATATTTTCTCAATTTTTGGAAATATTTTATGACTATGGAAATTATTTATAAATATTGAAAGAAAAAATGAATTCAAAGGAACTAAACAATTTATGAATATTCATGAATATTGAAAGAGAGCATGAATTCAAAGCACGTTATCATTTTTTTTAAAGATAATATTTTCTTTCCACTAAAAATATTGGTATTTCATACAAGCCAAAGCACCAAGAAATTATTGTTCAATTATATCTAATATTCAAATATATCTAAGATTGCTAATAGCTATAATTTTCTACTTAACCAAAACATTGTTAATAGTTATGGTTTTCGACTTACCCAAAACATAAATAGTCAAACATAAAAATAATTATGAAAGGTTCCACTTAATACAACAACATCATTTATAAAATATTGGCATTCTTGTGAGGGGAATGCAAAAAAACTTTGGAATCATTAAATTGTTCCAAATCTATCACGCCTAACAATATTCAACAACATTGATTGTAGGATGTCAGTCTCCCCACCTCGAATCAATGGGAGTGCTTGAAATCATAATTGTGGGTGTGTAGCATGCATTAATTATATAATTATATATATATATATATATCGTTGTATCAAAATATTTTAAGCACTGAAAAATAAAAGAGGGGAATAAATAGTCCTTCTCAATATCATCTTTTTCGATCTTACAAAGAGTTTATCTGTTATTTGTTCTTGGAATGTCCCTCTATTCAATCAGTATGTAAAAATTATTTGCATCGTGAAGAGGAATGATCAATTTGACGAGACACAATAAGTGAGTATTTCACCTCTTAGTGTAAAAACCCTTTTTCGTAACACCTCATCTATGTAAACACAACAGTGTGTGAATCATGGAAATATGTAAATTTATGCGAAAATAATTTTATGATTAGCTAAGGGGAGGCATATATGAACCCAAAGCTCCTAGGTGAAATCTATTTGTGTGTCTATTGGCATACTTGTTGTGTGTATGTTTGGTTACCTATGGTGTGTAACGAGCAAGCTCATACTAGCTTCGCTTAATTTCTTTGAATACTACCTCAGCCAAGGACTAGCATGAACTAAAAGTCATAAATATTTTGGAATAGGAAACATGGGCTATTTCAATGCCCATATCTATCTCATTCACCATAGAATGCGGCTCGGAGGAGGGAAGCTACGATAAAACATGGTTGAAGGTGTGAACGAGAAGACACTTAATGCGTGATCATTGAAGTGAAGAGCGAAGGAAGGAAATGCTAAAAATGTGAAATGAGATGAATAAGAGTGGTCACAATTAGCATAAAAAAGAAGAAGAACATTTCCAAAGAGAGGCAATGAAGCACCCACAATTAGTCAAATGACTAAATTAGATTGTATTTTCTCAAAGGTAGTGCTTAAAAGCTAGGGTGATATTCCCTAGGTCTCTTGTACATAGGCCATTAGATTGTGTATCAAAGCCTAGAGGATTACTGGGGAGCGACGTGGAGGAAGTGAATCACTATGGTGCTTTCCATGAGGGTGTGAAACAACCTTGTGCTTTTTACTTAGTTGTTCAACAAATAGGATATGGAATTTTGAATCAGTGTGGTGCTTCTTGCGAGGTTGTAAAACTACCTTAAAAGTGGAATACAAAATCTTTTGATGCTTTTCATGAAAAGGTACCTCTGAAACAACCAAAACAAATTCCCCTTGGAACTTAGACATAACGCATCCCACCTTGGGTGAAGCCCTGTATTTTAAATTAGTGAGTAAGTGAGTCACTTTGGTTCTCATTACTAGAGAGAACTTGTGAAATATACTAGATATTGAACTCCCTCTCTCGAGTATGCAACTAATAATTGTGTGTGAAACTCGTTGATTGAAAATTCGTGTGAAACTCCTTGATTGAAAATTCCCTCAAACATTGGATATGGCTACATGATGGACAATTGCAAGAACGACTACATTGTAGTTGGCCTATTACTGGCTGAAGAGATAAGTATAAATAGCTTATCCATTTGGTTTTTTGAAAAGTAATGAATCTTGTTAGATTATGCACGTTGCAAGATTTTAAGTGTTTATGAATGTGTTGACTGTAAGACTTGCAAGGCTCGTTGATGTACTCATGACTCGTTGATGCACTCATGGCTCGAACGATGTCATGTACATCCATGAACACTTAATTCTTACTTGCAAAATGTTGTTCTTTATTATGATGTCTAGCATGGGGGAATTTGGTGTTCATGTGAATTTACTTTTCCCTCTAAGATCTATGATAAAAGTATGTTTGCATAGCATAATTTCTTGTCATGTGTGAATTGTAAATCTCTGGCATCACACTTTGGGACACAGTTCTCAAGAGTAAGCAGTTTGAATTTTACGTCTTTTAAATACCATTATAGAGATTTATGGCTTGGACTCTAACCCTTCGGCTGTAATTCACCTCAATACTAAAGAGAGTTGGAGAGAAGGATAGGTCACCTTTATGGTCTTCAACGTTGTTACATAATTGGTAAATTTTTCCTTGGGATGAGAACGAAGATACAACTAGTAGTTAATATATGTATAGGTTAGTTGACAAAGAGTGGGTCCTTATAGAAACATCAACCATAGCTTATACCTTAAATTTTAAGGCATTATATTAAGAATACTTATACATCACACAAAAAAACATTAAATATAATGTAACAATGTACATATTGGTGGATATAACTTAATATCCTCCAATGGTAACAACCTAAAAATAGAAAAGGTTTTGATGGCATAAGGCTTATGGAGTGATAGTAATTATTGCATAAGTATATATATATAAGATGGGGAAATGTTAGTTAGGTTGAATAAATAATAGAATTTTCCATTATAAAGTTTTGGATTTAAAATTATGTTAAAATTTTAATGAAACTATTCTAGTTGTCACAAACTAAAAAAATACATTTTTATTCTTAATTTATTTTGAAATATTTTTCAAATTTGAAATTGTGTTTTTACATATTTTTTAATATTAAAATTTGATTTAAAAAATATATATATCTATTTTTATTCTGTTTTTAAACCAAATTTATTTTATATATATAAATAATTTTATTTTTAATTTTAATTTTTATAACACATTTGTGATTAATTATTACTTTATATATTACATTCTCAAGGAAAAAAATATTTGGTTATTAAAAAATAATAAAAAAGTATTAAATTAAAATTTTAATTAATAAATATTTTTTTGAAAATTTCAAACTATAATTCCAAAAAATTACACCAAATTCCCTATTTCAATTAATACGGCCATCGTTCTTTACCATTATGAAGATCGTCGGATCATTTTTTACCAATATGAAAATGGTCACGGAGTGGAGCTTGGCAAGATATTCACTAAATTATAAATAACTAGAAAACAAATATTTATAAATGGGAAAATAGCTATGGTGTTTTGGAAATCAAATCACCATTACACATTTTTTAATTTTAATTGGATTTTTAATAAAATTTATTAATAAATTAATTTTTATGAAAGGTTAAAAAATCATTTTATCAAATTATTATGAAAAAGATATTTATAATAGAGTAGTAGAAGTGTGG
This sequence comes from Pinus tabuliformis, assembly GCA_031772625.1. Taxonomy (NCBI): domain Eukaryota; kingdom Viridiplantae; phylum Streptophyta; class Pinopsida; order Pinales; family Pinaceae; genus Pinus; species Pinus tabuliformis. The sequence continues at coordinate 1,256,640,190 of CM062818.1, read as the reverse complement.
ATTGATATTTAAATTTTAAGGGAAAAAATTAAAATTTAATATAGTTTGGGTTAGCTAATTTTATGAAAACATTAAAATTGAATATAGTTGGGGTTAAGAAATTGGACAAATTATGGGGCAGAGAGATATGGAATATGCAAAGGCTTCCATCTAGCCACAAAATAAAACATTAATATTTTGGTGCTATTGGTAGATTAGTAGTTGGTTATCCATCACCTTGTTCATGGATATTTTCCTAAAGTTTGCAAGTTGCTAAGTACTATTGATTAAATCAGGAAGCTTTCTCTACTATTAACTTCTATCATATGTTGAAAATGAACAAATATACTGCAAAAATTTAAATTTAATGAGTAAAGTGGTAAACATGGATGCAAAAGTCAATCAAAAATGGTATTTGTTCTGTCACAAATATTCGTTAACAATGATTTTTCTATGGAAAGTAAATTTTGTCTATATCTATAAGTCTTCTGTAGAAAAAGCTTGAAAGACCTTTAACATAGTTTAAAAAAATAATAAATATTGAAAAAGCACTAATATATATTAAGAATAAAGGCCATAATAAAGTCACTAAATTATATTTATAGTTGTCCTCGAAATATTTTCATTACACTATTTTTCTATATAAATCACCATCAAACTGCTTTTTTTTGGTTCAAAACTATACTTGAATCACAATATATAAATACAAATAAATTTTAATATATATTATAAAATTTGAATTACTCTTTTAATTAATTAAAAAAATATTATATCAGTTTTATATATATATATATATATATATATATATATATATATATATATATATATATCATAAACAAATAATTAATAATTATATTAAAAAAACAAATAATATAATATAAATTAAAAAATCACACATTTTTAGAATATATTTCCTCTATAAAAAGAAAATAACCTTGGGAAAAGAACTTGATAACCATAAAACAATCAGAAGACCAATAAATAGCCAATATCAAGTTTTCATTATCAATATCTACGCGACTAAATTTAATTCAATTTCTATTTTTAAACATGGTGTACACAATTCATCATTTTTACAATTTCCGGAAATAATTTACGAATGATCAATTTCTGGAAATAATTTACGAATATGGAAGAATTTATGAATATTGAAGGAAAGAACGAGGTCAAATTACATAACCAGGTTTAAAATAAACCATTTATGAATATTGAAAGAAAGAATGAATTAAAGTACTTAACCACTTTTACAATAAACAATTTATAAATATTGAAAGAAAGAATGAATTAAACTACTTCATCACGGTTTAAAAAAATAATAAATTTTTTTTTAGTTGAAATTTTTGCTATTTCATATAAATCAAAAGACAAGTTTATTGAGCAATTCTTTAGCAGCTTAAATTAGGCAAAAAAAAAATTTCAACAAATCTGGTAAAATAAGTGTTAACTTCTTGAAAATAAAAACATGTTCAGTATTATCAAAAAATTTTAGAGTACCTAGAATCTTGAAATTTAACAACTTTAATCTGGATTTACAAAACTACCTGCAAAAAATTATGAAAAGTTTACTCAATTTTCATGATTTTCAAAAAAATATCAAAATTTTACTCAATTTTCATGATTTTCAAAAAAAAAAAATAAACTATTTAGATGACAGCTAAATCAAAGCCCTGAAGATTATTTTTCAAATATATTTATGATTCAAACATAGTTAATAGCTACGGCTTTCTACTTAGCCAAAACATAAATAGTCAAACAAGGTTCCAATTAATATAACAGCATCACAGTCAAACAAGGTTCCAATTAATATAACACTATCATTTCAGAAAATGTTGCCATTCATGCCAGGGGAATGAAAAAGCATTTTCTGTAATCACTAAATTCTTCCAAATCTGTCATGGCTAAAAATATTCAACAGCACTGATTGCAGCATGTGAATCTCCCCCCCTCGAATCAATGGGGGCCGTTGAAATCGTACTTGTGGGTCTGTAGCATGCACTAGTATTACCAGCAGTTCAAGTCCCATAGACTTGGGGTGTGCAACGTTCAAGTCCCATATAACTCCAGCAATTGACAGCAAATATCTTCATGTTGAGGAATTGACATATCGAACTCCAGAAACCATGGGTTCTCTGTATCCAATGGCAACTTGACTCGGAGGCACCTGGTTGCCAGATAGAAGGCAGCGCCAGCTACCTGGCGGGGTTTGAACTGGAGACATACCGTGGTCATCAATCCATCATTCAGAAAGTTCCAACCAACCTGTGCAAACTCAGAATGCCAGTGTTCAGCTTTGAACTTTTTGACGGCAGAGGCGAGGTGATTGTAAGGGGTTTCGATCTCGAGATCGAAGTTTAGTGTTGTCAGCACTAAATGCTCCCCCTTCAATATTAGTTGTTGCATCTGCTCGAGTTTCGCAGTGGCTGCATCTCCGTTTTCATGGATGGCTTTCAGAGTAAGTTCGTCCAACATTTTAATTCGCTGATCACTGAGTTTGTTGGCGAGGAGCAGGCAGCTGGCTGCGATTGTGCATCTGTCGTTGCTGCTGTGAGATTGGCGGAGATAGAATCGGTGGCACAGTATGGTAGCTGTTGCGATGGTCACCTGGGGCAGCCCTAATTCCACTCCCAGACGTTTGATGAAAGAGCAGTACGATTGCCTGAGGCGATTCTCTTGCTCTGCATCGATTCCATGGATTCTGGAAGGGCCGGATTCCTCGTCTTGGCATCCGGCAGGCATTTTTGCACGCTTGGGGTTCGACACCGCGCGATGCAGGCGGAGGACGAGAATGAAGGATGGGGTCCGTAGAATGGAGAAGAGGTCATTTATGTAGGCGAGGCAGTGAGACGGAGTCAACAATCCGATGACTAAGTGGTTTGAGTAATGGAGATCCCAGAAAATCGGAAGTATAGAATTTTTGGTTGGTTTCAGGTTTTCTTAGGAGCCGTTTATCGTTTAAGATTTCAATTTTAGTAAAAATTGTTTTCTGTGGTTTTATTGAAGTAAAAATTGTTGTGTGGTTTGAGTGATGGGGAGTTTGAAAATATAGAAAATATGTTGGCTATTAGGTTTAATTTGAGCGGTTGAAGAGATAGTTGTTATCTTGCTCACTTGAATTCAAATCTAATTTGTGATATGTTCTTTTTTATGTAGTGATTTAACTGGTAAGATAGAAACATCTCACTTCCTAAGTGCCTAAGAGTAGGATGAGAAGTTTTTAAACTTCTTAACCCTAAAACTTGGCTCAACTAGTGTCATTGACCACCCCAAAGTCAACATAAAGTTGTTCATTTTATGATATATACTTAATAGATGTAAATGAGAAAATAAAGCAACGTTCCAATATGTGTGCTTATAAAATGATAGTGTGAGATAACTATCTTTCACTTATAACGATATTGATTTATTAAATCTCTAATATATTTAATTATAGTTTATAGCATGCTATTTCAATTTATATATACACACATTCGCATTGATAAATTTTATTTTAAGGCTTTTTAAACCCTAGAAAAATTGCAGGTCATTTTTTTTAATCTTTCTGAACCAAATTTATAATAATTTGGGTGTTAATATAAATATTTAAAATTTATATACAATTCTGAGATATAAAATTTTCGTATTAAGAGTGAAGGGAACTCTATTTGAGTGGTTCATGCGGCACAATACTTGCTAAGGTTTTGCAAATGGGGTAGCAAGCTAAGTGGACTTGATTGTGGGGAAAACTCCACAGTTAAGCGTGTTTGAGCCAGGGAGAGGCCATCTACTACATCTCATGGAAGTAGACATAGAATGACTTACTTAACGCAGTTGAATCCCAAAATAATATCTAATATAAAATTTTCATTCAAATAATAATTGATATAGGAATAATTAAGCAATAAATTAATTAGAAGTACAAGACTCTTATTAGAATGCCAATAATATCTAATATAAAATTTTCATTCAAATAATAATTCATATAGGAATAATTAAGCAATAAATTAATTAGAAGTACAAGACTCTTATTAGAATGCCTTTTTACCTATAGACATGTGTATTAGAGCTATCCGTCTTATATTAGGGATATTTAGGTGACATGGACCAACAAACATACATTTTAACTTCTTTTTTATTGGTTTTAATGTAAGATAGAATTGGAGTTCAGATGGATCTTTTGTTCATCTTTATATGAAGTTATTCAAGGATCTTGTGAATAAATTTTTATTTAATTGATGAAGAATCAATAGGTTTATAGGCAAAATCAACTAATCAACTACTATGTTACACTCTAGTATGGAGAAATATAGTGACCTGTGTGTGAGACATGAATTATTGGATAGAAAATAGTAATAATGAAACATAGTGTCATCTAATTTAAAGACACAATAACAATTTCATTCAGTTCAATTTGTTGTATTATAATTTATTTTTGTTAATGAAATTATATAAAAAAAAAAAATGGAAAAAAATCATAGCACTTATACTACAGTAAAAGAAATTGAAATAGTAATGATACATACCAGTAATCACAATATTTCAAAACTTGATGTTTAAATTTAATTGGAAAATACATAATTAAAGATAAGAATATATGTATTTTAAAAAATGTGAAGTATCTATAAAATATAAATAATAATAAGTGCAACCACATAAAATAAATCATTGATAATAATATTCATAACTATATAAAATAAAAATGTTGCGAATAACAAGAGCATCCATTTAAAATAAATGGTTGGTAGACTCCGACAAGAATCAATCTATAATAAGCATCAAAACACTCACTTCATGACATATCTCGATTACAAAAATTAATAAAATCATAAAAACTAGGACTACTATCAAAATTAAATACTTGGTAAATGCCTATAGACATCAATCCATGATAAGTATCAAAACACTAACCCACAATACATTTAATATTTCCCATATATATATAATTAACTAAACTATAACCTTATTTTAAATTCTCATTGTTATTAATTATAGAAAGAATTAATATATTCCTTAATGGTAGTAAATGAACGATGTAATTCAAATGTGGAGGTGAAAGAGGGTGCGAACCGCCCCATTGAATCACACACAATTTACATAGATGGATGGCATGGCACACTTTCCCATGCATAACCTTATGCTAGATTTAATGTCATTAGTATATGATCTCATTCTTGGAAAGATTATGGAGTGTTGGAAGAGTTAGGAGGGAAGGTGAGGCTTGGGTTTGCTTCCAATCATAGTGGTTGGAACATCAATTATCTTCCCTGCTGTGTTATGATGCCCGTAGTGTTATGATGGTATCTATGTCTTCCAATTGGAATGGTACATTACATTAAGCTTGGGATCAAAAAATAGTAATAATAAAACATGATGCGAGGTTGCTCTCATTTGAATTTTTCTGGCCATGACAATGAGTTTATTGAGTGGATATTGAGAGCCAACAAGTGTGGCTCATTATTATGATGATGATGAGACGTATGATAAAGACCAAAAAATAAATAGGAAATATTCTCTTTTGTTCGATCTCCACATTTGTTTGCTTGAAACATCAATTATCTTCCATCTTGTGTTATGATGCCCGTAGTGTTATGATGGTATCTATGTCTTCCAATTGGACTGGTACATTACATTAAGCTTGGGATCAAAAAATAGTAATAATAAAACATGATGCGAGGTTGCTCTCATTTGAATTTTTCTGGCCATGACAATGAGTTTATTGAGTGGATATTGAGAGCCAACAAGTGTGGCTCATTATTATGATGATGATGAGACGTATGATAAAGACCAAAAAATAAATAGGAAATATTCTCTTTTGTTCGATCTCCACATTTGTTTGCTTAAAACATCAATTATCTTCCATCTTGTGTTATGATGCCCGTAGTGTTATGATGGTATCTATGTCTTCCAATTGGACTGGTACATTACATTAAGCTTGGGATAAAAAGATAGTAATAATAAAACATGATGCGAGGTTGCTCTCAATTGAATTTTTCTGGCCATGACAATGAGTTTATTGAGTGGATATTGAGAGCCAACAAGTGTGGCTCATTATTAGGATGATGATGAGACGTATGATAAAGACCAAAAAATAAATAGGAAATTTTCTCTTTTGTTCTATCTCCACATTTGTTTGCTTGAAATTTCGACTCAGAAAAACCATTGGGATGAAAGTAATATTTTGGTACCATAATTTTTTAACATGCATATCACATTAAAAGAAATTTTAATAATAAGCAATAGGTATTAATAACATAATCTTTCAAAACTTCATATTTAAATTTAATTAACAAACATATGATTAAAAATAAGAATATTTTTATCTATAAAAACATGAAATAAATACAAGATACAAATAATAACAAGTGCAACTTTACAAAATAAACAAATCCATATAAAGTAAAAGTTTGTTTATAATAAGTGCAATTATATAAACTAAATGACAAGTAAGCAATGATAGACATCAATCCATGATAAGCATCAAAACTCTCAGGGCTTCATGATACATCCCAATTTGCTATAATTAATAAAATCAGTAAATAGTTGTTGATAATTAGCACAACGATATAAACTAAATTACTGGTAAACACTCATAGGTAACAATCCATGATAAGCATCAAAAAGCTTCATGATACATCTATTTTTTCTATAGTTAATAAAAACATTAAAACTATGGAAACTATAGAAATGAAATGGTTGGAAATGTCAAGAGTGATCAATGCATGATAAGCACCAAAACACTTACCCCACTATACATCTCAAATTTCCCAAATTCAAAAATTTCCTAAAATTAACTAAATTATAACTTTATTTTAAATTATTATTATTAATTATTAAAAAAATATCCGAGTTTAACAATATTCTTATCCAAGGAGATTCACCCTCACTTTACCATGGAGATTAACTTTTCTTACAATACCACATACCAAATATCACACATGTTGATATTACATTTGTTTTTTTAGTTAATTTGAGATAACTTAAGTAAAAGAGAATGAATAACTTGCAGACAAATCTTAAACCTTGATGCTTGAATTTTACTATGAATATTCTAGCATATTCCATCGAGGATATATCTTTAACATCCAACTAATAATTTATAAAAATTAAATTAGAATTATGAAGGACCTATTCTGAAGTAGACATGCATAATTAACTAAATTATAATTTAATTTAATGTTCTTATTATTTATTTTTTTTATCGTTAAAACTATGATATTTCTATTATTTACAGTAACAGTAGAGAACAATTACAGCCAGGAGTACATGTCGCCAAAGGCCAGGGGTGGCGCTCTGGATGGATGGTATTCATAAAAAACTACCCGCGCAGGGGCATCCTCATCGTGACTGAAAACCCACGCAGGGACAACACCATTGAGACCAAGACTGAGACTGGTAGCCCACGCAGAGGCTGTAGAGCTTTGAAGACCAGAAAAAGCAAAATTGTCTATCCCACGCAGGGGCAATAGAGAGAAAAGGAAGTTTTTCAACAAAATCCCTCGCAAGGGCATGGTCATGCACAGAACTACATAATTGTCAAGCCAAACATAAACATTCACGACATACATTGAGCATTTGTGATAAGAGTAACAATTCACAAAAAAACCTGAGCATTGTCTGAGGGCAGGAGCTTGGTTGAGCCGGCGTCTATTCGTCCGAGTCTTCCGGATAAACCCAGTACTCGCCTTCTGGGGGAGGTCCCCAATCATACTTGGCCTTGCCTGAAGCGGGCGCTGGTTGAGATGATGGTGGAGCGACCCCTGGCTCAGGTTGTGCCTCTGCCTTTTCCTCAGCTGCTCTGGAGCTTTCAGCAAGATGAATTTGGGCGCTGGGTTGCTCCCCAACCTCCTCTTTCGCTTCCTCTAGGAATAGGACTGAGACGTGAGCTTGAATGTTAGAATTGCCCTGGGCATCGCTGAAGGAGAATACCGCTGTACCAAACGCAGGTAGCGGGGCAGCTCTTGAATCCGGCGTCCGTGAATTGATGCGACTGAATGGGATTTGCTTCAGCCACCCGGTGGCACAGACAATGGCAGCAATTTGAAGATGGATTGGCGACCGGGGGGCGTGAAGTTCAGCCTCGTCCTGTGCCTCGACGGCTAATGAGCCTCTGTCTCGGCGGCATGATTTCCTTGAAGTCCGATGAGGGTGTGAGACCGCCTTCACCCCCTTTTGATGCCCTATCTCCACCTTCAAATGCCAGAGGGAGTTCTCGAGCTTGTGCTCTGAGACCTGACGCCCAGAAACCCAATTCCACAATTCGAACCTGATCCGATGCATAACATTCCCAATTCTTTCCATACTTATGTTGCTCTGGCTTGCCTCGATCCTGGTAAGCCATAACTCCCCTCTGCAACAATTAATGGAGCACAGCCTCGGCAATGAATTGCCGTCCTCTCGCTCCTTTGCTCTCACGCTTGCCATCCAGGGCGGCGGAGGGCAGTTAATGACCTGTTCAAGCTTGAGGCCGCCCATGCTGACCAGGTGGCGCGCCGTCCTTCTTCTCCGTGGCACCTGCATCCGGGTGGGCATTGTCATTTTGGATCAGCGTATCCAATTCCTGGGCTTGAGCATTGTCTGTGATAATGGTTGGGCTCCTGTAAGGAGAATATGCTCATTATCTGCCCCTATGTTGTCGAGAATGTCGGCGACCTTGTTGCCTTCTCTTTTTGTATGAGAAAAAGAGATTGCCCTGTTCCTGCGAAGGGCATGTTCAATTGCTTCTAAACGGGCTGCCAGTCTCCAACTGTTTGAGATTTTTTTCGCTTGAGAACCATTCTGCAATCTCTTGGCCATGTTTATAAGAATCTGGGAATCTCCTTCCACGATCAAGGGCTGCAGATTGAGGTTTTCGGCTAGGAGGAGTCCTTGCCACAATCCTTCAATTTCCACTAAGTTATTGGTATCCCAGCCCAAGGATCCCAAAAATATCTTCAAGGGTGTACCTTCATGATTCCTGAGGATGCCTCCAAAGCCTGCTTTTCCCGGGTTACCTTTGGAGGCTCCATCAAAGTTGAGCTTGTAAGAATATCTAGGTGGGGCACTCCAGGTGTCTTTGATTGAACCGCTGCTTGTGGAGATGTTGTTCCTATGTTGGGATTGAGGAATGTTCAATTGCCAGTTGCTTAGTATACCTTTTTCATTATCAAGAGAGGGAAGATCTTCCATTGTCCAGGAGTGGAGGATCAGCGTCTCATTCAGGTTCCCACATAGTTTGGTCCATACCTCTTCAATCCTTGAGCTCTGATTTTTGAAAATCCGTTTGTTCCTTTCTTTCCAAATACTCAAGGATATGAGACCAGGGAGAAGGTTCCACAAGCAATTGAGGAGTTCACTCTTATAAGGGTTCTGCGGCCAGTGCCTTAGGGATTCAGTAATGTCGTTTTTTGTTCTGCATCTTTTTTGACACCTGAAGCCCGCTTTTTCCCATAGTTGATTAGCTAGAGGGCAGGAATCCAAAAGGTGTTGAAGCGTTTCCTCATTTTGGCAACAATTGGGGCATAGCGAAGGTCCATGGAAATTCCTTCTTCTTAATTTATCCCAGGTAAGGATTCTTTTGTGACTGACTAGCCACAGGAAGTAGGAGATTTTGGGCCATGAGCCAAAACCCCATATTTTGCTCCATATAGGGTCAGAGTGGATATTATTGTTACAGATTATCTTGTAAGCTTCTGAAGTGGTGAAGTCGCCTTTTCGTCGGTATCCCCATCTCAAGATGTCGGTGCCTTCGTCATATCGGATTCTTCTTTTATCTAGCTCCTTCTCCAGAACCCCTGTATCCTGCAAGTCTGTGGTGATAGCCGAGTGATTTCCTTGTTTCCATTTCCTGAATCCATGTTCCATCTCTTGCCCCCAGTAGTAATGGATCTTTTCTTACTGCTGCTCCTGCCTGATGTGATCCAGAGGTAATTTGAGGGTGTGGATGAGCTTTGGCATCTGATTCCATGCATCTGTCCAAAATCTTGCTGTTTGGCCATTCCTAACCTCCCAAAAGTTGTGTTGCTGTATTAAGTGGTAGTGTTGTTTGGCCGCGTTCCATATGAGCGAGCCTTTTTCCAAGGGGATGAACCGGATGAGCTCCTCCTGGGGTCTGTTGTTGGCATATTTAGCTGTCCAGATTCTTGGCCAAGGCTTTTCCGGATTAGTAATCCAGTGCCACCAAATTTTTGCACTCATGATGGCATTACTATGCTCCGGGTCCCTCAGCCCAATACCTCCTTTTTCTTTTGGCTGGCATACTGTTGGCCATTTGACCAAAGCCCATTTCCGATTAGTTGCCGTCCCTCCCCAGAGAAAGCTGCGTTGAAGCTGCCTAATTCTCTTTAGGACCCATTTGGGTGCTGCAAGGATTGAGAATAGGTACAGTGGCATTGCCTGAAGGATAGATTTAATGAGCACAACCCTACTGGCTAGGTTGAGAGATCTGTGAGTCCAGAGGTTGAGACGAGATTCCATTTTCTCTATGAGGGTGCACCAAGCGGAATGCTTTAGAGCTGAGGCCGTGAGAGGGGTGCCAAGGTATTTTGAGGGAAGGGAGGCGGTAGGGAATCCGAGGATGCGAGTGACGGCTGATTTGACAGGGGGAGGCGTATGACAAAAGAAAATTTGCGATTTGGCACAATTTACATCCGTGCCTGAGGCTTGAGCAAAGTCATTGAGCAAGGATTTGAGGCGAGTGGCTTCCTGGGCTGAAGGGTAGCCAAAAAGCATGGTATCATCAACGAATTGCTGATGGGAAGTGGCAGGGGAGTTATGAACAGAAAGACCCTTGAGCTGATGAGATTGAAGAGCTTGTTTGATGTGACGTCCAAGCCCTTCTGCCATGAGAATGAATAGGAAAGGAGATAGGGGGTCCCCTTGCTTGATTCCTCTTGATGGTTTGAAGGGCTTTGAAGGGATGCCATTTACCAGAATGGAGAACTGACTGGATTTTATCAGACTCATGACCCAGCGGATCCACATGGAACTGAAACCAAAAGCTTTTAACATTTGCTGCATGAAGATCCAGCTGAGTTTATCGAAAGCTTTAGAAAGATCTAGTTTAAGAAGCATACATGCCTGCTTTGACTGTTTGAGGGAGTGGATGATCTCATGTGTGAGGAGAATGCCTTCCAAGATTTGTCTGCCCTCCACATAGCCTGATTGTTCCTGAGATATGAGCAACGGTAGCAAAGGCTTCAGCCGATTAGCCACTACTTTAGAAACGACCTTGTATATCACATTACAAAGTGCAATCGGCCTATATTTGTCAGGCGTGATAGCTTCCTTCTCCTTAGGGATTAGGGCTATAAACGTTGTGTTGAGAGAAGGCAGCATCCAGTGGAGGGCTCTCGATTCTTCCACAATTTGCCAGACCTCTTGTTTAATCAGCTCCCAGAAGGTATGCAAGAACGTGGGGGTAAATCCGTCTGGCCTAGGTGCCTTTCCTTCTTTGAGCTGGAACATCGCTTCATCCACCTCCTGAGGCATTATTGGGTGGAGGAGAAGCTCATTGTGTTCTTCCTTGATGATTCTAGGCACATTGTTGGTAATTTTTTCTATTCCTATTCTTCTGTCTCCTTCGGGCCCTTGAAGGATCTGACTGAAGTGATTGCGTAATTCTTTCTCTATTTCCTCGTGCTTTTCTATTTTCTCTCCTCCTTGCTTCTGGATAAACGGGATGTTATTGTGCATTCTTCTTTGTATGGTGGTTTTGTGGAAGAATTTGGTGTTGCGCTCTCCTTCCTTCAACCATCTTATTCGCGATTTTTGCTTCTAGTATACTTCCTCCTGCTTATGCCTGTCCTGAAGCTGACTATGGATGCGTCGTTCCCGTTCCAGGGTCCCTTCAGTGTGTCCCTCTGTGATTATCTTATGATGGAGGTCCGTTAATTCCCGATTGAGATCTTGCTGAGCTTTGAGGATATCTCCAAAAGTTTCTATGTTCTATCGCTTTAAGTGGCCTTTAAGGTACCAGAGCTTCTGTTGGAATTGGTACATCTTGGACCCTTTTGGAGGGATGAAGGAGGTCCATATGGATTTTACAAAGTCTTTGAACTTAGGGTGCCTGAGCCAGAATCCTTCGAAGCGGAAGGGTCTTAGCGTTTGATCACCAGGTCGTTGCCATTGAAGAGCAATCGGCCAGTGGTCCGAGCCAGTATGCTGAAGTATTGCTGCTGTAAAGTCTCCTCCCAGGTGAATCGCATTATCTGAGATAAGGATGCGATCTAGTTTGGAAGCGATTTGGTGTTTTCCAGCTCTGCGGTTGCTCCATGTGAACGTACCATTGCAGAAAGGCATATCTATGAGGGAGGCGTTTTGGATGAAGTTCTTGAAGTGGGTGGTTTCTTGTTCCAACATGTTTCTCCCCCCTTTCTTTTCTTCTAGCTTGGTGATCATGTTAAAGTCTCCCCCGATTATCCAGAGTGGGTGCCTTCTGTCGTTGTTCAGTGCCTCTATGGTGTCTAGAAGTGCTATTTTGCTCCCTGTGTCCTGTGGGAAGTACACATTTGAGAGATTGCCATGAACATTCGTGCCCAAAATGTGGAAGGCTGCCTGAATCAGATGGTGGGAGGCATGGAAATCTGAGAGGTCTATTGCTTGAGTATTCCATGCAATAGCTAACCCCCCTGATGCTCCAGATGCATCTACTGCAACTGAGCGGCAACCTGGCCAAGCCTTTGTGAGGATGCTACCTAAAGTAGTACTATTACATTTGGTTTCCTGGAGGAAGCATATTTGTGGCTTCTCCATTTTAATCATGTTTTTCAGCATTCTTAGTTTCCCTGGGCTATTGAGCCCTCTTAAATTCCATGAGACCAGATTCATAGTTCACTATTTGCAGTGGGTTTGTAATACTTTGTCAATTTCGCATACCTTCCAGAGTCTAGCAGGAGCTTCCCAATCTCGATGGTTCTCTGCAGATTTGTTTTCCTTCCTCTCTTTTTGGTTTCTTTTGGGGGTTGGCTTCCATCCCACTGGCTTCCCGGTTGAATCCCTAGTTGTTGATGCTGATAAGCTCTTGAAATAACTACCTCCAGCTTATTGAGTTGGGATTCGGTTATGCTATCATATGCCTTTGTTTTGCAAGCTAGTTCCAGTTCTAGAATATCCAGGCCATGCAAGTCTATGCTCTCAGGTTCTTCTTCCATTGGTTTCACCTGACTGCTCTCTTCCTCATTTAGCAATGAGCTAGAAGGAGGGTCCAGCTTTCCACCCAGATCCATTTCCTTGTCTGTCTCTGCCTGTTCCTTCCTATCTCCGAAGGGGAAGTCATGGGTGATCTCCAGGGAGTGGCGTTTGGGGGAGGAGGTTGGGGGAGGAGGGGGAGCGGAGGAAGATGGCTGGGAGGGGTGGGGATCCGAGATCGGGGGAAGATCTTCAGAGGACTGAGCTAGGACTTCAAAACTATTCTTAGAAGCTTGGCCGCTAGTGCCATTTTGCTGGGGCTTTTGCCCATTAGAGGTTTTCTTGTGCGCGCGCTTTCGGCTAGGGGCTTTAGTAAAGCCGTCTTGGGTGGTTGAGACCGAGGGGTCCTGAGACGCGGCTGTGGCATTCAGGGGACAATCACGGAATAGGTGACCAAGAGCGTGGCATCTCCTGCAGCGGAAGGGCACATGCTCATAGTCCAAGGGTTGGATCCATTCTTCATCCCAGTGGGAGAGCGTTACCGATTCTGGTAATGCTTCATTCAGCCTCATGAATACACATATGCGAGCGTATGAGATGAACCTGCGCATTTTGGTCTCTTCTGCTGTCCTGATGTATTCCCCTAATCCATTTCCAATTTTCCTGAGTGTGTCCTCGTCCCAGTATTCGTTTGGAAGCCCATACATTCGGATCCAAACTGGTGCCCAGGTGAGGTCCTCCTTATCCAGGTTGAATCTTGGTATCCAGTCTCTCATGTACAGACCTGCTGCGTTGAAGAAATGAGGCCCTATTCCCAGCACCCTGAGTTTGTCCTCAATGCAGTAGAAAATTACTGTGAAGAAGCCCTTTGGCCCTAGTTCCAGAGTGACGTCCCCTTTCGACTTCTATTTGGTAGCAATCCACCCATATAGGGCTCTTTCCGTTGGCCAAAACCCTATGAACTTCCCTATGATGGCATGATCTCTCATGAACTCGATTCGAGCATCAATCAGGTGTCCCGGTAGTTCTATTCTTGGCCTTTCTATGGCTACTCGTTTACAGGTAGTCGAGGTTACCTTTGGCGTTTCCTCCGAGCTTTTCCCCTTGTCCTGAGTGACGCTAGCGTGGCTATGTCGTCCTCCTGATTTCTTGTTCTCTTGCTGTGGCTTATTTCCTTTGTTCAGAATCTCCCTGTTTATCGAACCAAACAGGAAAGCGTGTTCCGGATCGTGCTGCATTGGGGAGGGCCCTGACGCCCCCCCTGCGACTGTTCCATAGTGCCGGACTAGTGCTGTACTGTTGCACTTTTCGCCCAGGGATACGATCTGGTTTGAGGGCAGAGCCTGCGCTGCACAGTCTGCGCCGTCACAGCTTGCAGCAAAACCCTAATCGCTTCAGTCGTCGCATCCCGTGTTTCTTGCCTCCTCATGGGCCATGTATTAATGTTCTTATTATTAGTATTAATTATGAATCGAATTAATATATTAAACATATATACATCTAAAAATCACATGTAACAAGATTCTTAACCATAAAGATTCAACCCCACTTTATCATGAAGAATATTAAGCGGTAAATCGTTACCCTATAATATCATGGACGAATATGAGGGCTTATCAATACCACTTGCCCAAAAATTCATAACTCATTTCATATGACACTTTTCAAAGGACAATTTTTTTCCAATTAATCAACTTAATCAAAAGGAAAAAGGGCATAACTACTTTGGAAATAAAACTTAATCTTTTATTTGTGAAAACCACTACAGATAATCTAGAATGTTACATGGACGTAAAGTCCCTACCATCAACCTAGTAATTATTGATAATTAAATTAAAATTCTAGAAAAACTACTCCAAAATATACATGTTTATATACATAATGATAAAAAACTAGCACAATTATATAATTTACGTGACTCATAAACTCATAATGATACCAATCCATAAAAATTAGCTAGATTATAACTAGCTAGACTATTATAACTTATGTTAAATTATTATTAACTGAAAAAAGTGTTAATAAATTAATTAATTAAATATACATTTAGAAAACATGGAACAAGATTCATAACCTTGGAAATTTATCTGCACTTCACCATGGAGATTCTTAATCTATAGATAACCTTTGTTATAATACAATGGTTTATCAATTTAACTAATAGGGAAAAAACGTCATGACTACATTGGAGAGAAGTCTCAACCTTTGTTGTGTGTATACTAAAAATAGTTTATAATTTTTTTGTCGAAGTTAAGACCTTATATTCCACATAAAAATTATTGGTATTTAAATTAGAATCCTAGAAGCCCCATTTCAAAATACTATCAACATAATTATAAATTAAGGTCCATTTTAAAATATAAATTAGAATAGTGATGACTCATATTAGTAACCATGATAATTTCAAACCCCTTCATAAACATGTAAAAATGCCCTCTCTCCATCCATATATATGTAGATATAGATATAGATATAGATATCCAAGCTCACTGATTTATTATCAAGAGATTTCACCTTAAAAGAGGTTTGCATATCAAGAGATTTGGTCCTTCTCATCCCTTGGTAGATCTAGAGTTAAGATGCCTCAAAGATGGCTTCTTTATTTATTATAATTATTTTTTTTTTTTTTATTTCATTGTATTAAAATTTATTTGGTTTTCATGCAATTCTCTATCATAACGTCTACCAATTCTCTATTGTCTACTTTTAATTAAAATATTGTATTTCCCTAGCCACCATTTCTTGAATTGGATGCATCTATTCTATTTAAACATAATGATAGACTACTTTTTTCAACTTTGTCTTGAGGATGAAGGACATTATATGTTTTTAAGCCTCGACCAAAAAACTATAATGTGATTAGTTTGAAAGACATTCTCCAAAAGAGTCAAAATGTTTTGAATAATAATTATAATTATTGTTATTATTATTATTATCATTTATTTTTGTGTTATCTAACCAAGTAAAAATGTTTACATAACATGACAAAATATATAGAATATATATAGTGGGTTGGTTGCAATATCTTTGTGTGTGTGTGCAGGGGCGTGTGTGTCAAAAGGAGTATATGTGTGTGAGGGGCGTGTGTGTCAAAAGGAGTATATGTGTGTGAGAGAGAGGATATATATATTGGGTTGGTTGCAATATATATGTATGTGTGTGCGTGCATATGTGCACGTGTGTGTGTGAAAAGGAGTATATGTGTGTGTGAGAGAGGATATATATATTGGGTTGGTTGTGATATATGTGTGTGTGCGCGCACCTATGTGTGTTGAAAGGAGTATACGAGCGTGTCACAGAAAAATTGTGCATGCATATCTCATATGCATATTACATTAAACAATAACTTCATAAGAAAAATAGTTTTCTAAAATTAACAAAATAAAAAAACTAGGAAAATCATAAAAATTAAATGGTTGTTAATAACGAGAAAATTCATATAAAATAAAGGCCCACAATATTTTTTCTCATTAATTTTAATCAAAATTGGAATGAAATTTTTAAAAACTTGATTTTAAATTATTTAAAGTGCATAATTTGAGTTCTCCCAGTTTTTTTGGGTATTGAATCCATTTACGCATTCAAAAATATATTTTAAACAACAAAAATTTTTGAAAGTGTATGGTTGGATTTGGGTGAATTCCGGAGAAAAATGTTATTTTTTCTATAAGTTAGACTAGGCCTAAAACGAATGGTTGTTGAACTATGAGAAGCAACAATCCATTATAAACATCAATAGACTCACTTCATGACACATATCATCTGTTAAAGTTAATAAAATCGTAAAAAATACAACAATCAAAATTAAATGATTGGTAAATTCCTACATGCATCAATCCATGATAAGCATAAATACACTTACCCAAAAATACATCTAAAATTTCCCATATATATATATTATAAAAAAATAATATATTTCTTGATGGGATGAATGAACAAAGTAATTGGAACCTAGTAGAGGGTGCCCTATATGAATGGGGTTGGTGTGGAATGGCTTCCCCATGCACAAGATTTTATGAAATTTACTTTCATTAATATATGACCAACTTCTGTAGTGTTAGTAGAGTTACTCGGGAAAGCGAGGCCTCAATCTCGTTCCTTTCATGGTGGTTGGAACATCAATTATGTGACCCATTATGTTGTGTTGGTTTCTATGTCCTCCAGTTATGAAGAGTTTCAAAGTGTTTGAGATGGTGTCATTACAACATGGGTTCTTCTAAGTGGAGTGGGTTAGTGTTGAAGGCTTTTGTGTTCAGATCTAGTGTGCTCCAAGTCCATAAAACTAAGCTCTTAGGAGTGGAATTATTTTGCACTAATTCAATTAGTAAGATAGAAATAATCTCCCATTTTCAGTTCCTAAGTGCGTGACTAGATGTTTTCACATTTTTCAAATCTAAGAGTTGGTTAGTGGTTTTACTTTACATGCCAAATTCATTGTACATGTTGTTCATTAATGACACTTATTTCAATGTTATTCATGAATGTAGTGAATTACCTAAAACAATGTTCCATGTGTGTGAGTATGAAATGATTGTGCTATAGTATGAGATGACAGTAATGATTATCTTTCACTTATACCAACATTAATTTATTGAATCTTTAATAAATTGATGAGGATTTAATCATGATTTATAAGATGCCTTTTTAATCCATATACACAAAAATCAATCTTATTTCGAGACTTTCTAAACAACTAAAAATTTTATATGTTATTTTCCTTTGCACATTTTAAACCAAATCTAAAATAAATATCATATTAACCCTCATATCTAGAAGTTATATGCGAGTCTAAGATGGATGCTATCTATAAGCCTAAGGTGTAACATACCTTTTCGACACCATATTAGAAACCACATACTACTGGCAGATACCTCCTAGACATAGTATTAAAATCCACATATTGTGTTTCTTCACTAAATTTAACTTGAAATAAATTTATATGTACTACTTGTCTCATGCGTTCATATATAATCATCTCATAACAAAGTTAACAAAGGAAATTCTACCCATGCACACATCACCTCAAAGGGGAAGAGTCAATCATGATCATTCAATATCTTGCATTCAAGTTTCCCTCCTTTGAGGATTCAACACAAACATTAATGGAGATAATGTCATCAATACGTTGTAACTAGATTTTCCATATAATATGTTCATAGTCCTACTGTCATGGACGAAAGTACCACTGACATATAACTTATGCAATACAAATAAATATAAAAAATGAGCCTCAATGGATGCAATTCATCATATGATGCATAATGCATAGACTAGATAACCTGAACCACAAGATCTATAGTTTCAAACCTTAAAATGAAAGTCATTCATCATACATAGTTGTCTCAACATAATTATTCAAACATCTCATAAGAAAAGATATCACATGCAACTCCATCATCTCATAAGGTGATGATTTGACCATAAGAAGTGTAAGGCACCAACATACAGAGCATCCCATGCCAATGGATCAAACTAGGTAGAAGAGAGAATGTCACTTGGAAAACTGAGCACTGCCACCCAACCTAGAACTGACTCTTCTAATTCAACCCCAAGCTATAAGTTCTTTCCATTGATCAAATACCTCTTATTGATCTCAGGGTATTTAATACCCTCTTTCATGATATCGTTTCCATTAGAGGTGTTATGCTTTGATGGATTTTTTATCCATTTTCCAGGCTTCTCTTACGAAAGCTCGCCTTTCTCTCCCGTGAGGCTTTTCCTCATAAAAGCTTTCCTTTGTGTCCCATAAAGATTTTATGTTTTTTCCCAATTCATATTTATCTCCAATCCATCAAGTTTATCTAGAATTGAATCTAGAAGATTTATCATGAAAGAATTACCCCTTCCCATTCCCTAATGGCATTTGGCAAGAATCTCATCTCTTGGTGCCTCACTTTTTCGAATTATTAATTACTTTATTTATTTTATAAAGTATCTACTTTTCGTGCTACACATTAGACCTAGATTTTCTCATATTAAGTTAGCTAAGTTTTACATACAAGGGAGGATTGTTAAATACTCCCCCCTTAAATTTACACTATTCTCGGTGTATTACGACATCTTATTATTGGCATTATGATACAAGTATTGCCCTTGATCGTAATTCACTTAGATGAAAGTTCACAGTGTAGCAGGTCAACAACAAAGGATTACAGATGAGACTCCAAAGAACGAAGAAAGAGAGAGCATATACACGCAGCTTAAGAGAACAAAACTAGCGTATAATGTATAGACACACTTTCACATGAAGAAAAGTGTGTACATGTTGGAAAACCAAGTTTTTGGTCCAAGTATTTGATCCAATGTTTTTTGGTCCCAGGTAATTGGTCTGAGCCATTTGGCCCAAGTTATTGACCCTAGGTATTGGGTCCATGGTATTGGTCCTAAGTGCTTCTAGTACAAGGTATTGAGAAAGGCCAAAGAATATATGAGGAGAAGGTCATTAGGCCAAAGTGTCCAAGAAATGAGATTATGAGGAATACTTCTATTTGAAGTATATATTATGTTGCAGGGTTACATCTGGGACTGGATTTGAATTATCCAAGTGCACCTTGAGTTCGACTCAGGAATCACGAGACTTGAAATGACTTATTCTTGAATGATCTGATTTTGGTTAAGACCAGATCTGATATTTTGTGCTTGTTCTATTTGTTATCTATCATGATATGGGTTTATCTAAAGTCTGGAACTATAGCAAAGTTATAAATCCAAATTTGTAGATCTGTATGTAGGCTCGTCTTGGCCAAAGGGCGTGTACACACAAGTTCGACTCTCTCAAGTAGCATATACAAAAAGAAAAGCTTCTTTTCAGATCTAGCTGATCTATCTGATCAAATTTTGTTGTTTTACTACTCTCTATCAATGAAGTCTTCTTAGATCTGAATGTAGAACTGTTGTATAAGGAAATTGAGTCTGATTGATTGATTGATTGAGAAGGAAGGATGATGTGATTTTCTATTTGTTTGGAACTCTATAATATGACAATAAATCTTCATAATGTCACTAATTGGTACAGTCTATGGTTCAGAAGTTAATGATTCAATATCTTTAGAGATGTACGCATGTTGGGTTAGAGGAAGTTGCATATACATGCAGGTTGGGTTCTACATGTTGGCATTATGATACATATGTTGTCCTTGATGGAAACTCGCTTAGATGATAGATCATAGTGTAGTAGGTCAATAGCAAAGAATTAATGGTCAGACTACAAAGAATGAATAAAGATATGTATATGCAGGTTCACCTTGACAAAGCAGCATATACACGTGAGTTACCAAACTGAAAGAAGTGTAGAATGTATACACAGACTTTTGCAGAAGGAAAAGCATTTATATCTTGGGAAAATAAGTTTTGGTCCAAGGTATTTGGTCCATGGTATTTTGATCCATGGTATTGCTCCAGGGTATCTAGTCTGAGCTGTTGACCCGAGGTATTTGGTCCAAGGTATTATTCCTATGTGGTTTTGGTCCATGGTATTGAGAAAGGCCTAAAACTATAAAAGGAGGAGAAGATCATTAGGCTAAGTGTGCAAGGATTGAATATCTGATAAAGTGGAAGATATAGTATGCAGGTGATGGGTTTGTGATGCTTTGCTAAGGATGCACCTATGTGGCAAATGAAAGTTGATGGACCAGGATCATGAAGACGAAACTACATTATCATTATATGGTACGATCATGAATAATTCAGATATGAATACTGACACATGTTTTATCCTTTATATATGATGATAAGGATATGTCTAAAGTAGAAAATTACAGTGAAGGTATAAGTAATTATTTTCAGATCTGTACGCTGGTTCCCTTTGGTAAAAGGGCATATACACACTGGTTCGACACATCCAACCGCTTAAAGCCCCTCCTCCCCTCCTTCATTTCCCTTCAAAACAATTTCTATGTAAATGGGAGGAAAATCATTGAAAACAATTATTCTAGATAGTATAATATCCATTCTCTTAAGTCCTCCAAATATTCGAGAATGATCTTCAAGCTAGATATGTCGAGAGCCTTTGGTAAAGTTAGTTTGCAATTTATTTTCCATATCCTAGCTTCCTTTCGGTTTAGTGAAAGCTGGATTCACTAGATGATGACCCTCATATATAAAACCTTATTTTCTATCATTATAAATGGTTCCATTTCTCCAACCTTTACGCCATATCTAGGCATCCAGAAAGTTCTGATCTCCCCATATATTTTCCTTCTCATTGTTGAAGTAATAGGAAAACTATCAGCGGAACAAGTTATCAATGAAAACTTCAATGTATTCTACTAGGATCCTCCCCTCGTTTCTCAAGAAAACAAAAAACCGTGGATGAAATTATCTTCATGGGACATCCCTCTATTCATGAAGAAAAAAATGATAAATTAAATCCTCCACTCTTTCTCCTATACATTTGGTACTACCATCAATTGTGTGAAATCACATATATTCTTTGTCAGTGATCCTTTCATTATCTATACACACATCTCCCTCTTACATGGCATTCAAAAGACCTCCCTTCCATCCAAATATCTTAATGCTCCTATTACTGCCAACACTCTTAAGAAATCTCTCTGGAATCTACCTAAAACTCAATTCACAGCTCTCAATATTAGACCTTCACAGCTCTCAATATTACATGATGTTTCACCCTTCTCAAATAAGTTTTGCAATCCATGCCCTTCTATCATCTCTTCACCCTTGATACTCCTAAACCCATCCTTAATAAAATTAGAAATTTGTAAAGTTCCCTTGCTTGATCATGGATTTAAACATCATGAGTTAGGCCCTAAATTCCGATACTTGGTAGCACCAACTTAATCACCCCAATTACCTTTGGAGTGGAATGTTGAAGAACATATATGCTAACAATACCTTAGACTCATAGCTAGTTCGACTGACTAGAGAAATAAAAGGTTCTCATATATAAAATTATGCATGGAGAAAGAAAGGTCTAATTCAAGATAATAACTTCTATGAGTTTTAGTATGGTAGCACTACTCTATTATATGAAGATTCTTGGAATCGATGGACAAATATTTCTTGCTTAGAGCATCTCCACCACCCAAAATGCACTTATCTCTAGAGGTGTCATTCAAGTTTCCTAATACTAAGATCCTCTCCATCACTCTCAATGGAATCATTAGAGACTACACTCACCTAGGTATGTAGTGTTTCGTCAAGGTGAAATTGCTCTACTATCCTAGGATCTTGCAAGAAGGCACATTGAAAGTCGCCCTAGGGATGACATATTGAGATGGGGATATGACTTATTTGGGGTCCTCAATGTCAAGGATGCTTATCAACTCCTCACTCATAGAGAACAATGAGAACCAAAAATCAAGTGGAAAATGATATGGAATGTCAAGCACTAATTAAAAATAACACTTTTCCTTTGGCTTCTAATATGGAACAAGAATATAACCTAGGACAAACTTCAGAAAAGGGTGTTTGACGGCCCCTCAATTTTCCATGTTTGATATACTAAAAATGACACTCAAAACCACTTATTGAATACCTTCACAATCACCTCTACAACTCAAGGTTGAATTTACATCATATTTCATCAAATTTATATGACCACTATGAGCATTGTCATCATAATTGAGAATTGGAAATACTCTCCCTTCTAATGCCTAACCCTAAGCTTAGAAACTCTTTACAGGATTCATTCTTTGGGAGCTATGGAAGGAAAAAAAACAGTATATCTTCAATAATGTCCCCAACTTGATTAAATTAGTATGGAAATAAATATCAGTTAAGGTAAGAGAAATCGTGACCAACCGAAAAGGTTCATTGCAAGATTGTAAATATTGTCAAAGAGAGAAATTCATTATACGAAACATTGTCATCTCTCCTTAGCTCTCCTTTGCCTCTAGTGCTCTTGTTGCCCTAGCTCCTTCAATTCTATTTTAGTGGTCTCCATATCCTAAATAATTCATCATGTTGAAGTTTGATGGGGCCTCCAAAGGCAACCCTAGGAAGGAAAGTTATGGAGGATTATTCTGAGATTCCTAGGGATAAATCCTTCATATTTATGCCCGGGAAACTAGGCATACCAGAAACAATGTTTTAGAGGTTTCGTCCCTTGAACGAGGAATAATGATATCACTACACAAAGGAAATTTGAAAATTATCATTGAAAGGGATTCATAGTAGATTATTACAATTCTAACTAAAATCAAGTATGTCACCCATATTTCCAAAGTTTCTAGTAGTTATAGGAATGAATCTTCCATCTCAAAAGTTTCCTCTCTCCTACCTCAAATATAGGGTGCACATCTCTCCCACATCAAAAGAGATGGAAACAAACTTCTTGATATATTATCTAACTTTTGACTATGTATAGGAACATCCCCTTTGTATCTAGACTAGAATCAACCAATTTCTACACTCCTTCAAACCACTTGTCAAGGAATTTCAATGCAGGACTACCCTCCCTTGCCTAGTCATTTACCAACAAAGCCCCACCAAGTATCCACATCACTCTTCATTAAATCTTACCATGGAATTTTACCATACCCAAAGTTTGACACATCAAGAAAATTACTATGGAATCATTAACAAGATTGGGAAATTTTGTGTAGGCAACATTCAATGCAATGGATTTGTCATCTGGATCAACTTGCCTTTTGTAGACCACATAGAAAATAAAGTCGACATTCTAACTCAAGTATGTCAAACCTCTTATTTATAGCTAATAAATATGATCCTACGTAGCTATATGTTGGTGTTCTATATATTCTTTAGCTATTTTTATCTTTTTTTTGGCCCTCACTTATTCTTATAACCATGTACTTTATAAATTTGAGGAGACAACTTGCCACGCTGAGGAGTAATAAACAATGAATGATATTATTTAATTCTCTCTATAGATCTTATGGATTCATATGAACCTAGTTAATTAAATATTAATAATAATATATAAATATAACTTAATAATTAGAATTCAAGGTTAAGGATAAGTAGCACTAATCAATCTTAAATATTAAGAAATCTTAAGGATAATAATAAGATTAATCATTAATTAAGCTTAACTAGTAATTAGTCAAGTAACATATTAAGGTTTTGAATACTGGTGCATTTGTGTGAGGTGTGAGTATGTATCTAACATACAAATATATCGTACATATAATAATAGTACTTATTGGAATCAGGCACAAAACTCAACCACTTAGCAGGTAGGTTGTTAAAATAATGTATAATAATATGACTATCTAGGGGAATTTCATACATACCTCCTTCATAGAACTTTGTCCCAAAGTCAGAGCCAAAAGGGTACAAGTACAGAGGAATTACTATGACAATATGGCATTAAAAAACAAGGATAAGGATAAAGTATCCAAATTAAGTAAGTCAAGCAAGGATGCCACTTCCCATATAGAGTCGCCAACTAAGCTATGGACTTCTATCCTCCCTAACCTACTTTCGCTCCCATCATAAACATCCTATGATGTAATATCCTAATGAATCAACTATATCAATCTAAAGGCTAATCAATATTACGTAGTGTTCAAGGGAAGCACCCTTTATAGATGTAAGTTCATTTATTCAACTAAAATGCATCAATATTACGTAGTGTTCATAAATAAAACAACATGAAAATAGAGAGAGGGCCTCAATGTAGGTAGCTATCTAGGTCAAAATCGGCATCATAAATGGTACAAAAGTTAGGGGTATTCATGACATATGGTCTCCACATCCTCTTCCACAACATATTCTATGATATACTTGTCCCACTAGACATTAATTTTCTCCTCTAAATGACGACTAAGTTGTTGAACCCCATGGTCCAATATGGATATGAATTTGACCATGATGGTTCCCGCATCTAAGAACTATAATTCCATCCAATTAGTTTTGTGAGATTCATGAGAAAAATAATTTCATACAACTTCCTATTTTAACTATCGTAGTTCAATGCCATGAGATTATGATTATTACTTTTCTTATTACTAGTTAGAAAAATAATTAACAAAGAAATGAAACACATAAGATATTGTGGAAACATAAACATAGAAACACATAGAAAATCAAAGTCATAGAATACATGGTTCATCCAATATGGGTTTTGTCCATAGAGAAACAATTAATATTTCCTTTTACATTATCCAACAAAATGAAGAGATAAAACCGACAAAATATCCATTGTAATTTCCTCTTCTATCTCACACAGTCTCCTCTCTCTTTCTCACTTAGAATAATAACACATAGCCATAATACAATTTCCCCATATAAAATGAGGGGTTTCCTTCTAGGGAAAAATATCCTAAATTAACATAACTTCTACCATTAGATCATCTGACTAATTAACACCACCCAGAATGACTACAAAATTACAATATTTTACAAGGAAAATTTTCATGTATTTTTACCTTTGGGGGGTGCTTCCCTTGAATGCCTATGGGAGGGCTCATAAAAAGCACCATCATGCCCCCCCTGTAAGACCCCCCTAACCATGATCATATGGATGTTGTTTCTGCCCTATTAGGAACATGGATGGAACGAAGATGAAAAAAAAAAAACTCTAAACAATCAGAAAGATAATGAGGCTCCACACCCAATGATGTCCCTCTTGGAGACTGATTATATAAATTCCATCATTTCTTCACTTACTGGAAAATGACTCCACGTAGACTTTGTTTTTTCTCATATTCAACATCATACTTGAAGACCAATTGAAACTAAGCAAAACCTCATTTTCTCCTTGGTTAGAACATTTGTTATCATATCTGTAGGATTCTCGATAGTGTGTATCTTTTCTAGTTTCAATTGTCCATCATCCAACAATGGCCTATGAAATGGTATTTGAGTTGTACATCTCTAGTCTTGGAATGAAATTCTTCATTCTTTCCAAGATGAATGACACTCTGACTATCACAATATAACCTTCCCATTTCCTGATTCTTTTGTAATTCATCTGTAAACCTTTGTAACAAAATACTTCCTTTAGTAACCTCTGTAGCAGAAACATATTCTACTTCCATTGTTGAAAGTGAAACAATGTTTTTCAATTCTAAAACCTAACTAATAATTGTTCCACCTATAGCAAACACATACCCTATGGTTATCGTCTTGCTATATTTGTTACTTGCCATATCTGCATCAAAATATCCATGTACATAAATGCTTGAATTTCCAAAACATAATATAATATATATAATATAATGAAGGAGAGTATCATTCATTGTGTCTACTTATCCTGGTATATCTTCTAACACCACATTCAAGTCTATGAGGTGCATGTTGTTGTTTTGCCTATTAATCATTATGATTTCCAAGCATCCTTGTTTTTTTGAGATCTAATCAAGCATTGTGTATTCTTTGTTTTCCTTTTCCTACTTGTTTCTATGTACTTGGTCCTTATATAAGACCTTTTCATTAAATATGACATCTTTGATCCTAATGATTTTATGATATTCATAATCATATAAGAGATAACCAAAATCATTAACATCATATCCAATAAAAGTACATTTCTTCTATTTTTTGTCAAGCTTTGTTCTCTTTTCTTATTAGTGTGGACAAACACTTCACAACATAAAGTCTTTAAAAATGAGTAGTTTACCTTTTTACCTGCCCATTCTTCTTCCAATAGAATACGACCATCCAAGGAACTTGAAGGGAATTTGTTTAGTATATAAACAAAAATATTTATAACGTCAACACAAAGTTGTAAGGGAAATCCTGCATATAGTCTCATGCACCTTGCATGTTCCATGATTGTCCTATTCATCCTTTCTGACACACCATTTTCTTGTGCTATTCCTGTAACTATATTCTCTCCATAAATTACATGTTTTGAATAGTATATATCAAGAACTTTGTTGAAGTATTTACCTCCATTGTCTGATCTAAGACACTTCAACTCCTTTCATGTCTCCTTCTTAACAAAACATCCCATTTCTTGAAAGTATCAAATACATTAGATTTATTTTGAATACAATAAATCTAGGTTTTCCTAGTTGCATCATCAATAAAATTAACATAATAGTGAGAGCCACTGTGAGATGATACCTGAGGAGGTCCCCATACATCTATATGCACAACCTCTAATTTTTCACTCGTCTTTTCCTTCCCAACTCTAATAAATTTGAATCTCTTATATTTTCCATAAACACAGTTTTCAAAGAAATCAAAATCAACATACTCAAAACCTAGCAACAAATCCCTTTAGTGAAGAATTTGCATCCCCTCCTCACTCATGTTCTTGAGCCTATGATGCCAAAGTGTTGTATCTTCTTCCATGGAGGTTAAATAATTAATAAAACTAGAAATATCATTGCATAAATACAATGTATCAACCTTTTCTCCTTTTTCAATTACTAGGGCTCCTTTTGTGACCTTCCAGGTTTTGTTTGTAAATATAGTTACACAACCTTCACCTCCCAACTGCCCTGCCTAAATTAGATTTTTTTTCAAATCTTTAACACACCTTACCTTGTTTAATATCTGTTGGTTTCCATTCTATTTCTTTATAAAAACTTTATGCATTAAAATGATTTTATAGGGTTTATCATCACCCATATGAGCATGTCGGAAATGTCATTAAACATAGTCATGAGAATGTTTCCTATCAAATGTGGCATGGAATGAAGCCCATCAATCTATTACCTAGGCATCAATAATATTTTCTAATAAAATAATCATGACATCATGCAACAAATTACCTGTCACATTTTCTTCTTGACAGTTCCCTTGATGTCCATCTCCCTATTTTGCCTTTTGAGACTTAACAGTCTTTCTTCAGGTGTGCTTTTTTCTGACATTTACAGCACAGTATCCTTGATCTGGACTTGGATCTTCCTTTCCTTGACTTAATGTGATATCCTAGGCTTTTTCCTCTTTCCATTCTTCATCCCCTAGTCTCTACATTCAAAAAATTATCTAATGTGTCACCTAATATTTTCCTTTGTGTCTCCTTGCTAAGGATATCACCAACAAGATCATCAATCTTTAATGTACTAGATCCAGAAATAGAGTTACTAATAGCCATAAATAAGCCATTCCAACTTTTTGTCAATGAGCATAGATGTTAGGTCCCTATACTACTAATGTTTCCCCTTACTGTTATTTTTAGTGTAGCCCCCTTTTTTTTATTATTGTGCCCATGCAATAACCTTATTATTATTATTGTGCCCCATAGAAGCCCATTATTGTTATTGTTGTGGCCTTATATTATTATTATTATTATATAGGCTCTAATTATATTGCGATGCCTTAGACTCTTATATATAGAAAGGATGTATTTTAATTTTTATCAACCAAGAATTATACATTTATTTCATTTAAATGAGAATGCCCCCTCGAAGAGGCTAGCTTTTAAGTTGTTTATCTATATTTTCTTCTATTTTGTGAGTTGGTTGCATAACATTTGGTATCAGAGCTTTGGATTCTAGCGTTTCACTACTACAAATAGGTCATCTTGGAATTTTCAATGTAATGTTCTTTTTATGAAGGCTAAGAAGCTCAAATTATTACCATGAGGATCTAAAATTATGATATTTTCAGAGATATTGTCCAAAGAAGTGAAGGTTTTTGCTTGCTCCATTATTTTGTCTCAGATAGGCGAACTTAGTAAAATCATCATATATTCCTTTACAAGCAATGGATTTCAATTTCATAAAAATTTGTCAAAATTGCAGAGA
Organism: Pinus tabuliformis; assembly: GCA_031772625.1. NCBI lineage: Eukaryota > Viridiplantae > Streptophyta > Pinopsida > Pinales > Pinaceae > Pinus > Pinus tabuliformis. Next base: position 1,256,611,505 of record CM062818.1, on the reverse strand, counting down.
CTGTAGTATCTTGTATATCATTTTTAGGGTCAAAGGTCGAAATAGTGACATGTGTCACTCTGTAAAAGTTCGCTCTACTGAATGAATCCATAATTAGGTCATCGTCGGAGATTGGACATAACTCTACCTTGAAGAATCCAAATTTTGTCTGACTCGTGGAATTGGAAAGGACTCAGAGGGAGGACATAGGACTTAATTTCAGATCTTGCAGATCCAAACTTTTATATATACAATAATTCAATATCAAGCTCCTACAAAGCAAGAAAAAAGTTGTGTATTTTATTTTAAATTTTCATAAGTTTTGTTTGAAAAATCAATTTGAAGTGATTCGAGGGGAATAATGAAGCATAAATATCATTGTTTGAATTCAAAATGAGTGGAAGTAAGAAAACAGAAACACCTAGTAAGAAACTAGAAAACTGTACTATGATACATGAAGAAGAGGGAGAAATGGAACATGATATATCAAAATTACGAGACCAAGTACAAAAAATTTCGCTCTCGAAAAGAGTAACCAAAAATGAAATGGAAGCTAAGATGGATGGTTTTAAGAATGGTTTAAAATCATACATGTAACATTTGAAGTATGATTTAAAAGTAGACATAGAAGTTTTGAAGGATGGTTTAAAATCATACTTTGAATGTTTGAAATAACGTTTGACAAAGTTTCTACAAGAAATGTTTTCTAATGGCAAAAATATATTAGATGAAACTCATGATGAGAACAAAATAACTGTTAACCATGATTTCACAGACTGTAACATTGGATTGAATACCCACCATATTCCAAATATGTATATGAGGAATTTTGATGGCAAGGATTTGGTAACATGGATATTATAGATGGAGCAATAATTTAATCTCCATAGTGTGCAACACACACAAAGGTATGCATTATGACTTTATATTTAGAACCCAATCAGTTTCTATGGTATTGATGGCTTTGATATTGTAAACCACTTATCACTTGGTCATTTTCTACGAAGGAAATGATAGCACATTATGATGATACAAAGAGAAACACCTTCTTTAGCCATATGATAAATTTGAAAGAAAAGGGTTCAATGGCGGAGCACATTGAAGACTTCCAAAAATTAAATATAAGGGTGAATGATATTCCAGGGAAACATAGGATTGGTTCCTTCATAGGGAATTTAAAGAATGACATCCATCATTAGTTTCTTCCTTGGGAACTTGATTAATTCGATAAGGCATTCAGGGTGGCAATAAAAGTTCAAATAAAAATTATGGCAACAAGGAAGTCTAGCAATCACACCTATAAATATTGAAGTGTTGTTGCTCCTAACCTTCCACAACATAGAAGGCTGACACCAGAACAATTGGAAGAAAAAATAGGAAAATGGATTTGTTACAGTTGTGATAAAAAATACACTAAAGGTCATAAGTGTTCTCATAAGAAATTATTTTACATAGATTATGAAGAGGAGAAAGAAAAGGAACAATAAACATCAAAAGAATATGATATAAACTAGGAACCAACCCTAGAGAAAGAAGAAATGAATTTGACCATATCTTGTAATGCATTGGTAGGAATTACCACTCCTAAAACTCTCAAGATAAAAGGACATATCAAGAAGAAAAAGGTAAGAGTGCTTATTGATTCAGACAGTACCCATAATTTTATTCGTTGTAAGGTAGCCAAGGAATTGAATTACTTCCTATATCTAGTACTAGAGTGTCAAGTGATGGTTGTAAATGGTGGAACTATAAATTTATATAGAAAGTGCCATAATATCGAGCTAACCATGGGCACTCAACAACCTCTAGACACCTTCCTAGAGAAAAACAAGGAGAAAATTGCCCACCCCAATAGAGGGAAAGGTCCCTCAACCCTTAGCATCAAGTGATAACGATAGCAGTCTCCTAGAATTGTAGAGGACTAGGAAGTATGCCAAAAATTAAGGCAATGAAAGATATCATAACTTCAGAGAATCTTGATATCCTATTGCTCCATGAGAAAATGGGAAATGGAAAGGAAATGGAAACAATGATACAAAAATCCAAAAATTATCAAGGAACTTCAATCCTAGTAATAGGAGTCTTAGGAGGAATATGTACACTATGGAAAACCGAAAATTGGGAGCTCATTTAGCAAAAAACAGAGTTGCACTGGATAAAGACATAATTTTAAAACAAAAAACCAAAGAGAATTATTGCATTATAATATTTATTCCCCAAACCATTACAGGGACAAGGAAGTCTACTCATCCACCCTAAAAAATCATCTTATGTAGGAACAAAACATAGGCATAATAGTAGGAGGAGATCTCAATTTGGTATTGAGCATGGAGGAAAAATTCGGGGGAAAATACAACAGTGACCCTTGTAAGGAAATGCTAGAATCTATTACTGAAGCATGAAAATTAATGGACATGTCTCCAAGAAATGGAAAGTACACATGGAGCAACAAAAGAACAAGGAAAAATAACATAAAGGAAATATTAGATAGATTCCTATTACAAGACAAAGTTGCCAAATCATTCAGTGAGATAAAATCCAAAAGCATCCACAATATAGCATCAGATCACAAATCGGTGGCTAACACCCTTGGGAATTTAGAAATTATTGGCCCAATTCCTTTCATATTCATGTTCCACTTGCAATGACCAAGAAGAAGTAAGAAAAAAATCATAGTTGAAGTGTAGAAAACACCAATTACTGACTCTCCTAGCTATGTATGGGAAACTAAAATAAAATCCCTTAGGAGAGAGATAAAACATTGTGCAAGGATTAACCATCTAGAAAGACAAAAAGGAATGTTAGAAATAGTAGAAAAAATAGACAGAATCCAAGGGCAAAAGGGGAAGCAAGAGAAAATTAAAGAGTGCATATTGCAGGAAAAATAAGCATATTGGGAGTGGTGTAGAGAAAACAGGAAGGAAGAAGAAGAGTGGTGGCTAAAATCATGAAGTCTATGGCTCAAAGCAAGAGAGAAGAACATAAATTTCTTTCATAAAATAACTAGGATAAGAAGAAATCAAAATAAAATAGAGAGCATAAAAGATAATCAAGGAAAATAAGTCAGAGGTCAAGAGGAAATAAAGAAGGAGGCTTAGAGATACTATAAAAATCTATTATCATCCCCAACATCAAATAACGAGTATGAAGAATATCTTCATCATATAACTAGGAAAATCAGTGAAGCAGAAAATAATGAAGTCACAAGAATACTTGAAGAAAAGGAAGTAGTAGATGTTGTTTGGACTTTGCATCCAGATAAGGCTCTTGGCCTGGATGGGTTCCCTATTTCCTTCTATAAAGACAACTGGACCATTATTAAAAAATATTTGATAACAATGGTTGGAATTTTTTTTGGGAAATTCACGTTTGGAGGTGTAGGATTTAACCCCGTACAAAAATTACTTGCATAAGAATTATAAAACACAGAAAATAAACAATGTGATAGCATGACACATAAAACACATATACACAAAGATTTTCCCCTGGATCCCAAAACCGGGACTACCAGCTTGATTTTTCATTATGTTCCTTTCAATGTTATAATACATATTTATACATGCCGAAGCATCCAATACCATTGACCGAAAACCATTACATCCAAAAACACGTGCGAAAATCATGCACAAAACCATTAGTGGGTCTGCCCAACCTAACATAGGGTCGAAAACCAAAATTTTCTAGGGTGCTACCCTAGACCCCACAAAGTGGGGTTACAGGGATGCCTCAAACCCCCTGTGACCCCCCTGCCCCCCGCCCCGCCCCCCTGCTATACAATCAATGCAACGAAGGGGGCCTCCGCCCCCCCTCTAATCCCCCGGTTAACTACATGGGTTGGTCGTGGAAAGAATATAATACAACCCAACATTCTGCCACTTGTTTTTTTCTTTCCATAAGGAGCCACAAGAGAGCTTAGTCATTTTCCTAGCCTTGAAATGCCCATTGTCTCTCTACACCAAGATAACTTCTCAGAACTCACAGACTTGGTCAATGCATCTACAGTATTCTTCAAGGTGTTCGTCTTTACCAGCAACATCTTTTTGTATTCTATCATATCCCTCACAATGTGATACTTAACATCAATTTGCTTTATCTTTGAATGATATCTGGGGTTCTTTGCTAAGAAAATTACACTTTCGCTGTTACAGTCTATCCTTATAGCTCCCTGTACTAACCCCACACTTGAACACAATCTTTGCAACCAAACTGCTTCCTTGCTTGCATGAGTGGCTACCATGTATTCTGCGTCTGCAGTTGATGGTGCCACTACAAATTCTTTCTTACTCATCCAACTAACTGCACTTCCAAATAGTTTAAACACATACCCACTTGTAGATCTTCTCTGATCCAGATCTCCAGCCCAATCTGCATCAACAAAGCCATGAATATAAAAAATTTTGTCCAATCCTAATCTTCCTTGGTAGCACAAACCATGATCACTACTGCCACACAAATACCTAAAAACCCACTTCACTGTTGTCCAGTGCTCCTTCCTAGTTTTGACGTAAAACTACTCAATATCCCACTGCATGTGCAATGTCTGGTCTAGTACAGACCATTGCATATATCAGGCTACCGATTGCACGTGCATATGGAACACGAGACATGTCCTCTTCCCCTTCTTGTGCCTTGGGACACTGTTTAGAAGATAACCTCACACCTACAGGAATAGGAACCTTCACCAGTTTACTATCTTGCATATTAAACCTTTGTAGTATTTTATTGACATACTTCCTTTGGTTTTACCAGAGCTTCCTCTTTGCCCGATCTCTTTTAATTTCCATGCCCAAAATATAGTTTGAAACACCAAGATCTTTCATGTCAAATTTGGAGGACAATTGGGTCGTCAAATCCTGGATACTTTCTTTTCCATTTCCAACTAGCAACATATCATCCACATACAAGACCAAATAAATAACATGGTCACCAATTAATTTAAAATACACATAGTGATCTACTTTTCTTCAAGTGAAGCCAAGTCCTCGTATAAATGTATCAAATTTCTGATACCACATCCTTGGTGACTGTTTTAACCCATACAAAGACTTCTTTAATTTGGATACCAGTTATTTCTTACCCTTCACCGCAAAGCCTTTAGGTTTCTTCATCTATATTTCATGTTCTAGATGCCCATGAAGAAATGTTGTCTTCACATCCATCTGTTCTACCTCAAAATCAAAGGCAGCAAAAACATATAAAATTAATCTAATAGAAGTTACCTTGGAAACAGGAGAAAAAATATCACCAAAATCATGTCCTGGCACCTGGGAATAATCTTTTGCTATCAACTGAGCTTTGTATTAATCCACCTTTGCTTCTGCATTCATCTTCTTTTTCAACACCCATTTTCTACTAATGGGTTTCCTTCCAGCCGAAAACTCCACTAGATCCTGAGCCTCATTTTTGTACAAAGATGTCATTTCGTCAACCATGGCCTCTTTCCAGAGTTTCCCATCCTCTGAATCTACTATTTCCTTCACAGTTCTCGGATCATCTTCAGTAATAGATAAAGCAAAATTTGAACAAAAGCAGATGGACTATACCTTTTTGGATGCCTTCTTTCTCGAACTGATCTTCTCACACCTGGAGTTTGTGGCTCTTCATCTTCTGATTCCTCCTCTTGCTATAGACTCTGATTCTTCCTCCTTAAGCTCAAACTCTATCTTCTCAGATTCGTTTGGTTGGAATTCATGTTTAATAACATATTTTACCTTTCTGAACACCACATCTCAGTTGCACACAACCTTCCTTGTGACTGGGTTCCAAAGCTTATAACCCTTTAAACCATCCTTATACCCAATAAAGATGCACTTTTCAGATTTACTATCTAGCTTGGTTCGTTTTTCCTTTGGAACATGTACATATGCATCACATCCAAGTATCCTCAGATGTGAAGGAGAGGGTTTCTTACCACTCCATGCCTCTTGTGGAGTCTTACCCTCCAACGCTGATGAAGGTGACCTGTTGACCAAGTAACATGCAGTATCCACCGCCTTTGCTCACAATTCTTGTCTTAACCCAGCACCACTGAGCATGCTTCTTGCCCTTTCCATCAACGTATTATTCATTCTTTCTACAACTCCATTTGGTTGAGGTGTATATGGAGTATTCTTCTATCGTGCTATACCACACTTCTTAGAGAATTCTTCAAATTCCTTATTGCAAAACTCTCTACCATTATCTATCCTCAGCACCTTTATCCTCTTCTCTCTCTAATTTTCCACGAGAGCCTTAAATTCTTTAAACTTGTCAAAGGCTTCAGATTTATTCTTAAGGAAATATATCCGTGTATTCCTTGTGTAGCCATTTATAAATAATAGATGGTACACAGATTTACCCAGTTCCGGAACCTTCGTAGGTCCAAACACATCACTGTGCACAAGTTCTAATATCGGTTTCGCCCTCTTACTACCAGAGGGGAAACTCACCGGATTTTGTGTCCCATATACAAAATTTTCACAGAAATAAAAATCCAAAGAGTTGTTACGCATACCTTCTACCATACCTTTACCATGAAGTATTCAAAGGCCCTTCTCCCCAATATGTCCAAGCCTTTGATGCCACAGCATGGTCTTCTCTCCAGAGACCACTAGATTTTCTGCTCCACTTTCAAGAACGAGAAAACTGTTACACCCATCAGTAACAATGCTACCTTCTCAAACACTATTTTTACACCTGGCTTACGAAAATCAAATTCTTGGCCAATGCGGGAATATGCAAAACACTCGGAAGTGTCCTAACCCTTCCACCTTGCAACTTAAACTTTACTTTTCCACGATCAATGATTATATACTTCCTCTCATCCCCTAAGAAGACATCACCACCATCGTATTTCTCATGCTCACATAACCACTCTCTATGGGGAATGAAGTGAAAGAATGCACCTGACTCAATCAACCATGCCTCATGATCTACATGTGTACTTGAATAAGCCAAGTACACATCCCCACCTTCATCTGAGGTGGTTTTCACCTCTGCACAGGGAGCATCATCAGATCCCTCTCCTTTATCAGGATCTTTAGATTTATAGTCTCTTTTGTAGTGCCCTTCCTTTCCGCATGTCTAGCACACCACCTTTACAAGTTTTCCTGGAGATTTAGATCTCCCTCTAGATTTAGATCTCCCACTCAATGACTTAGTTTTGTTTCTGTTCTGGGACCATCCTTGTATAGACAAGGCATCAGCATTCTGGCTCTTCATATTTTTCCATCTCATCTCCTCCACCAGTGAGGATGAGACTATTTCATCAAACTGCAAGACAGTTGCATTGCTACCTATTACAATATCCAGACTATCCCACGAATCTGGTAGAGAACAAACAAGCTGATGCACTTATCTTCGTATAAAATTTTAATATCAACCTAGGGAGAAAGATATCCATATTCCTTAAAAAACAAAGAAACAATCAAAAGATATTTCCTGAGTTTTCCCTCAATTATGTGTTGGCAAATTTGGATAGAACACATATTTAATTAAATTTGGAATTAAATAGTGGATCTACAATTTCAAAATAGCAAAAAAAAATCAATTTTAGTGATTTCCTTGTTGTAATTTTTTTCTAATTTTAATGAAATATGTATTATAGGAAGAAATTAGAGGATCTTTAAATATCACATTCGAAATACCAGAACAGTCCTAGCCAAAACTTGGAGCATGTCATCTGAGTTCATCAGCTCTAAAGGAGTTAAAGCAATAGATCTCCAACAAGTGCAGCATGAGGAAAGAGTTTGGGCCGAATTCGCTATGAGCAAACAACAAAAAACAAACATCATCAAATCTTCTAATACCATTAATAATTGGAAAATAAGAATGAATCAAGAGAAGTTCAAAACATGGACATAAAATTTAAATAGGCCTTGCTCGCTATTTGATGGTGCTTCAAAGTCCAGCCTACGCAAGACTGGAGAGGGAGGTGTTCTTTTTTACCTAGGAGGGAAAAATACTATTATTTTTGAATGGGGATTAGGAGAACTATCCAACAACAAGGAAAAAGCATATGGCCTCCTCTTGGGAATGGAAATCCTAAGGTAACGTAGTATGAAGAATCCAATCATAATCGGGGACCCTTTAATAATAATCCATTCGATGGTGGAAAAAAGAAGCCCCAAGAACAAGGCCCTGAGATAAATAACAAAAAAGGTGCAAAAAAACATTTTGTTTCTAGGTGAAGTCACATTGAAGCATATTATTAGAGAAAATAATTATACCTCTGACATGCAGGTGAATCCAGCTGTCAACTGTCCTATTGGAGAATCTAGAATTAATAATGTGATTTCCCAGATACCTATCCGATAGGAACTCCCGCCTAAATGTTCAAATAATAGCAACCAAAGAGGGAACATTAAGGTGGGAAACAGTCACTTAGGATTAAATGAGTAGATATCAAAAGATCAAGAAATCAAAGGAAATACCTAAGAACATACATGACAGTTAGTCTTTGGCTATCAAGCAATTAGAAACTACTCAAGCTATATATTCTCCCCCTTCATTCATCTTATTTTAACTATTCCACCTTTTCCCTCCCTCTCCTTCTGTGTAGTCTCAATAGTAATAATGTCTTTTCAAGTAGTCGTAGTTATACCCCTTTGGGGACTGAGCTTATCTTCTCTAATCTCACCTTGCCTTATTACTTCACATAGCTCTGGTGGTTAATTCCTTGTTCCATTTTCCTCCACGTTGCTCTAGTGTCGTCTACTTATGTGCAGCTCTAGAGGCATCTTCAATATTTTTTCCTTCGAGTAGCTCTTAGGCCCCTGCTGCCACACAACTCCTATTTCTCCTACCTCTGTGAAGTTCTTGTTGGCCCCTATAATGAACAACTTTGATGGCCCTCACCATCTAGTTTCTTTTGCTTTCACAAAGATCTTGCCTCTTCTGATTTCAGTACCCGGTCTCACTTCTACTAGTTGTGGGTCTTCACAGGACTGTCTAATGACTGCGTTTGTCTCTTCTCTATGTTTCCTACTTTTCCATCTCTGATCTACTGGATTGATTGCCCTCTCCCTCCAGGAAATATGCGCCAAAATCCGCTTGCAAATGTCCCAAAGTGAAAAAAATGTTATGTTTTTCTAGCAAACAAATTCATGATTGAGTAGGTCAGAGAAATGACCAAAGACTTCAAATATGAAGCAAAATCTAAGAATTCCTTTCTAAAGGGACAAATAGAAGAACAAAGGAAAGAAATGTCTATGCTAACACAAAAATCCAGAAATTTGGAGGAAACAAGAAATTATCTAAAGAGCTTCCTTATTACTCAGATCGAAGAAAACTCCAACGTTCAGAGTAGCAAGAATTGGCCTCAACCTCATTAGGAACACTTAGTCAACAAAAATTAACTGTAATCACCTCATTTATTCTAGTATTGTTTAGTCTTTCCACTACTAGTTCTTTATGTTCTATAGGTGTAAATTATTGTTGAATTAGTATGTAAGTATTTATAAGGATAGTGCAATGAGTAATCTCAGAAACAAAAGGGTAGGAGATTTGAAGTTAAGGACTGATGGTCCTTTGTTTCTCTTCCATGATTCCCTCAACCATTTTTTCTTGATGTAATGGGAGCATGTCTCCCTCCTTTTCTCTTTTTTGGAATAGAAAAGTAGTAATCGACTTTGTTAAAAAAAGCAATGTATTATAATAGCTTTTATTTTTTACAATATTTATAAAGGTTATTAAAATCTATGAAGATTTTTATAATTTTGTTATTATTTAACAGAGGACCATTCATAAGCTAAAAGAATGTATGTGTATGATAATAATTTTTAATGAGTGATCTGTCCAATTGTAGCTTTAAAAAGTCATTGTTTGCATATTCTTCTGATGGTAGGAAATAGACAAATCATCGGCTTACTGTTTACTAAAGGTCTGAGAGATTTATAATATATCTAGTGTCTAGTGTCTATTTAAAACATAAAAAAATGAAAAACACAAAATATAATTACACAGTTTTAATAAAAAAATAAGATCTTAGAACTACATATTAGAGAGATCATATATTGTAAAAATATAAAAAAATTAATATACCCATGGGTCGGCAAAAGGCTAGTGATTTTCATACTTGTTATTTTTTTTTTTAATGAGGAAGAAAAGTTTCTTTTAGGAAGGTGTGAAGTAAACATTTGAAATAGATTTGAAATGTATGTTTTCAATTAAGATTGGTGATTTTAAAGAGGTATTTGATTAATAAGAGGAGTGAAATTAGGGCAGTCAAAGTGGGATGAATTTTATTTGTAATTTAGAAATTTGATATAATCCTAATAAAGATTATTTATGACATTTTCATTTATTGCCTGGCCATTTTCCTCAAGAGTTGTTTTCAATGAAAATATGAAATCCCTTTTCAACCAAGAAAATACTTGTAAGTGACCTAAAAAACTATAAGCATATTTGAGTTTTCATTTTTTTTCTATCTGAATACATATATTTTTAGTATGAAACCAAAATTTATAAATAATAATAATTTTATTTTAAATTATATATATATAGATAACCACATTTTTTATTGTTTCGTATTTTCTTTCTATTATATTAATGGAGTTAAAAGAAAATATAAAGTTATATTAACTATTTGTGTGTTGTGTGGGGTTGGAACATAAAAGGATGAAAATGATAGGGTTTTTTCCTTTACCCTATGAATACAAAAGTGTCGCTACTAATGTGATTTTCCTCTATTCATATACCCCTAGTGTACAAGTGCCTTGAATGTTTTGGGAGAGTGCAAGGTTACATTTATTTTAAGACGATCAAAGTGGGGTTCTCGCCAGATGAATATTCTCTCATTAAGTTTATGATAGGTATTTGGGGTTCAACATTTTTTTTTTGTCTTTGCGAAAATAAACATATGCTTTGCAAACTCTGATATAACACTTTTAATTTAGCCTTGTGTAGGATCTATCATAGTATCTTTTTATGAATTAGTAGGTGTGGGGAAATTGTGGAAGTTTAAGATGGATTCTCTTTCATCCTTTTCATTCGACTGGGATGTGAGGGATCTATGGTATACACAAATATGGTTCCACTTTCCCTATATTCATGCAAATATGAGATTGGATTGTAATAGATTGCAAGTATATTATGGAAGTGCACAAATGATTTCGATCCAAATCTAGCCCAGACCTCAGGTCTGACCTCTTTTTCTTTGTGTTGAGAGCCTTTTTTGTCAAAACACAAATTTTGATTTGGGGGTTTCTTTTCAAAACATTGTAAAATATGTAAGTGGGAAGTCATTTCTCATGAGGTTTGTGGAAATAGATGCAGTGAAAGATATGAAAATGAATGTCAAATATAACCTTGGTATACTGCTAAATATTCAAAATTTTATTTAGGAAGGAAAATTGTTACAAGATTTCAATCATTTTAAAGACTATGGAATTGAATGTAATTCCACTATTAACATCAATTTGAGGCTCCATGGAGTAAATCCAAGAATGGATAATCCAAATCGACCAGCTTCATCTACTAGATCCCCAAATGGGATAAATTCAGTAAAGGATGATGTGAAAGAGAAATCTTGCATACCAGATGTACATATCATAAATCTACCAACCCCAGGTATTTACATTCTTGAAGAGACAAAAATGTTTTGAGACGAAGTAGTAAATATGCCAGAGGTAAGCAGTGTTTTCACAACCCTGCAAGCTAGAGCCCTTATATGTATATCTAATGGTTTTTCCCCAAGTCAGAAGAATTACATCAATGGGTCTTCACCAATTGGAACAATAAATATGATATTTACTTCTGCTCCCTAGGGATTTTTGCTGTACAATTCGATAATAAGAAATATATACACTTTGGTTTATATAATGGGTCATGGTTTTGCAGTAGGAAATGCCTATTCGTAGCACCATGGTTTCCAGATTTTGACACTGTAACAATGGTGGTTACGAAGATTCTGGTATGAGTGAGACAAAAAAAATTTGCTCTCCCTTTCTTCCATTAGCAAGTATTAGAAAGCATGAAAACACATTCGGTAGGTTTTTAAATATGGATGAAGAAATAATCGAAAAAGTATTTTTGACATTTTCTAGGATTTGTGTTGAGGTAGAGCTTAGTAAAGGCCTACCAGATCATATCCATTTGTATCATAAATTTTTTAAGTGGATTGAAATACTAGATTTTAAAAACATGACATTCAGGTGTTGGGTTTGTCTACAAAAATGATATTTTTAGAATACATGCCCACAAGCTAGAAATATTACAAAAAGGATAACTAAAAAGACACCAAAACTGAAATGGATGGAATGTACTAGATCTTACATATTTCATAAGATGGCGAAGAAGAAATAAATGAGAATCATAAAAAAGTGAAGGAAAGGAATCAACAAGGACCTGAAGCAAAAGAGGGTGAAAACAAGTAGAAAGACACCGCAAATCACACTATGAAATACATTGAATTAAAAATTATCTAGGTACCAAAATAGTAGGATGAAGAAATATAGACACTCAACTAGTGGGTGCGACAAAGAAGACACATATATCTAAGAGTTCTAAATTAGGTAAAGAAGTGCACATGAAGATGGAAGGAGAAGAAATTGAGATAGTAATGGCCACTTGCAATTAAGGAGATTGGAGAAAGGTGGAGAAAAAGAAAGGAGAAAAGAGGAAGCTCAAGATTTTTTATCACACTTTGACTCGATAATTTTATGTAATATTTATAGTATTTTTATTTTTTGAGCATTAATCGAAAGGTTGAATTCATCAAATCTTTTGGCCATCCACAAAATGTAATTTTTCATTTGGTTTTTAGGTTCAATAAAATACATTTTTTCTTTAAATATAAAGAAACTATATAGTAGTTAATTAAGTTTCTGGGATACCCAAAAAATCCTTTACACTAGGTATTAGAGTTGTCTCTAATATAAGTCAAATTCAATTCCAATTGACATGTCTAACGATTTGTAATAAGGTGATAAGAAAATGTAAACTTTCTTGGTAACTTCAAAATAAAAAAGATGATATAAAATCCATATTTAAGCCTCCTCAAGATTGATTGTCATCACAAGGTAAACATTCAATTGTAGAAATTTATTATTACATGCACAAAGATATAAAGGATGGGATCATCAAAGTGTGTGCTAGCCACAAGGAGATGGAAGATAGAAGAGTACTAGAAGCCTCTGAATATTTTGTCAAACAACGATATCTGCAACTACATTTCCTGCAAGGAACGCCTCCAAAATATTACATATAGGAAAATATTTGGAATCCAAACATCCTATATATATATATATATATATATATAGATATATATATATATATATATATGTATATATATATATAAACTTTGTTGTATCAAAATATCTTAAGTACTGAAAGATAAAAAGGAGGGGAATAACAAACCCATCTGATTACTATATGTTTCCATCCTAGGAATATTTTATCTCTTATTTGTTCTTTTAATGTCCCTTTCTTAAGGGGTTATGGAAAAATTATTTCTATCCACTAGAGGAATGATCAATTTGACCAGACACAAAAAGTGAGCATTTTAGCTCTTCATTTAACAACCCATTTTCGTAACACATCATGTATGTAAACACAACTATGTGAATCATGGAAATATATAAATTTATGAGAAAATGATTTTATTATTGCCAAAGAAGAGGAATATATGAGCCCAAAACTCTTAGGTGAAATCTATTTGTGTGTTTATTGGAATAATTGTTGTGTGTATGTTTTTTTCCTACGGTGTACAATGAGAAAGCCCATACTAGCTTCAATTAATTTCCTTGAATACTACCTAAACCAAGTACTGAAATACACTAAAAGCCATAAAAATTTTGGAACAAGAAACATAGGTTATCTCAATGGCCATATATATCCCCTTCATCAAGGAATATGGTTGGTAGAAGGGAAGGTACAAGAAAACATGTTTGAAGGTGTGAAGGAAAAGACTAATAATGTGTGATCATCGAAGTGAAGTGTGAAGGAAGGAAGTGGTGAGTATGTGAAAGGATATGAACAAGAGTGGTCACAAAGAGCATAAATGAGAATAAGTAGTCTTGCCAGATAAACACAACTATGTGAATCATGGAAATATATAAATTTATGAGAAAATTATTTTATTATTGCCAATGGGGAGGCATATATGAGCCCAAAACTCTTAGGTGAAATCCATTTGTCCATTTATTGGAATAATTGTTGTGTGTATGTTTTTTCCCTATGGTGTACCATGAGAAAGCTCATACTAGCTTCATTTAATTTCCTTGAATACTACCTAAACCAAGCACTGAAATACACTAAAAGGCATAAAATTTTTGGAACAAGAAACATAGGTTATCTCAATGGCCATATATATCCCCTTCATCAAGGAATATGGTTGGTGGAAGGGAAGGTACAAGAAAACATGGTTGAAGGTGTGAAGGAAATGACTAATAATGTGTGATCATTGAAGTGAAGTGTGAAGGAAGGAAGTGGGTGAACATGTGAAAGGATATGAACAAGAGTGGTCACAAAGAGCATAAATGAGAACAAGTAGTCTTGCTAGATAGAGGGAAAAAATATCTACAGTAAGTCGAATGACTAAGTTAGATTGGATTTCCTTAAAAGAAACATTCGAAAGCTAATGTGATATTCCTTTCATCTCTTATATAGAGGCCATTATAAAGTGTATCGAAGCCCAAAGGATTAGTGGGAAGTAAGGTGGAGTAGTAATTTTAAATAACAATGGTATGTTCTATTCTTAAGAATAATTTACTTCAATGACTGTTTAGCAACCCAATGACAATTTCCAATTATATCTAGAAGAAATCAAATTAACTTAGAAACATTGACGCTAAATGCGGATATAGCATAAAATCATATGTAGAATACAATACAAGACAAGAGGACACAAGATGTGGTGGATGCCAGGTACATACCCCAATGTGGGGAAACCATTTGATCAAATCTTCTTATTACTCTTCGATAGTTCAACAGACAGAGAGAGTACAAATATCATAAATAGAATCTGAAAACAAATCTTCCAAATGAGTAGTAAAACCAACAGTCAATGCATCCCTAACCAAAATTTCAGTGGTGGCCAAAGCTACCCCAAAATGTCATCCAAACAGCTCAATCAACAATAATCCAATTCTGCCTTCCAGGAGTGATCCAAGATCTTTTGCTTATAGATGTATTAAAGAATTACATGGACAAATTGCAGTTTAAACATAGAAAGTTAATGTGCACATGAGAGCAGAGGAGAAACACATAAAATCATGAAAGTGGACAAGAGACTTGATAGTGGAGTTCATCCAATTTGGACTACGTCTTCGGGCCCTGCTCAATCAATGGGGAGGTCTTCATTCAATAAGTGGCATGAGAAAGAAGAGTACAATCATCATTTACACAAAAAGCAGTCTTATACCCCCACTCTGGAAAATGGCCAAAAAATGGAGAGCTCTATTGTAGAAACTAGCATCATCATTAAGTTCCTATCAATGAAAGGTGCAAAATCAATAAAAAACTTGCCCAATTCTGACACTAGACCAAAACTGACCCCATGGAAAATGTTCTCAAGAAAAGGTTTTGCCCGCTGTCATAGCTCTGCTCAGGGTTCTGCAACCTACAATTCATCTGCCTTGAAGTACGTGCATGCTCCCTTCCATGATGCACTGTGCAAAAAGGTTTAAATATAAATTGGTGGGCGGATAGTCCAAAGGACGACCATTGGGCACATTGTTTAAAAATAAATGATGGTTGAGTAGGGGTCGAGGGATAAAATCCAGCTCCTCCTGAATTGAACACATAATTGTTTTGATTTTCGAGCCGTTGGGTGGCACATCCACTATTTTGGTGGTCTGTGCCCCCATTTTCTGGTGGTGTCCATTTTGTTGGTGAGGTGGAGGGGAAGTGGGGTTGAAAACCCATCCCTATCCATATATATAATACATTATGTCGTATGGGCTTTAGGGGTGGCAGGGTTATGGCCGCCGACCCCATTATATATCTTATTTGGTTACAGTGGTTCTGATGGTGGTGGGGTTATGGCCGCTCGCCCCATTTTTTAATATATATATTTTTTAAATAAATAAGCATCGGCCCTTTTTGGAATTTGCCAGACCTTAGGCAGAACAAGACAAATTGCCACACCCACAATTTAGCCCAGAAAACTAGCTGGATTTTGGTGCCAGATTCTTGCCGAACTACGCCCTACTTAAGCCTGCCACATGGGTGAGTCAACCCACAACTTTGACTGCTTCTATCTTCTTCACATGGAATTAGATTGAAGTGTCATTTGTACCAATGGAATTAGGGAGACAAGAACTTTGACCTAACTTCAAGTTAATCGGTTCTCTGCCACATTGAATTTTGAGTATATTTCATGCCCCTGGTGTCTGGAGATCCACCTGCATCAATCGTCCCCATCGAGGAGATTTTGGACCACCAAAAGATTTATCAGTCAATTGGAATGTGAGGGAATTTTTCCCTCACTCTTTATTTTTCCAACAATTTTTCCTTTCTAGGGTGCATCCCTTTGAAATGAACTCGAAGGTATTCCACATCTCCCCGTCATGAAGTCCTAGTTCTTCTGTGAAGGATGATATCTTCAGGAAACTCATCGAGATACTCTAGTGAAAAATCATCAACTATAGGAACTGACCTCACCCCTTTGGCGTCCATAATCAATGGTGGCTCATAAAGCTTTAAGTTTTCCACATTCACTATGGAGTACATTTGCATATATGATGGCAAATCGAGAGGAAAGGCATTGTTTCAAATCTTCTGCAAGACAGTGAATGGACCATACCAGATTGATTTCAACTTCTTCCCTTCTCCGTTCATTCTGTCCTTGCTGATATGGAACCACACTTTGTCACCCACTTGAAATTGATGGTCGACTCGATGTTTGTCATGTTGAGCCTTGTTCCGGGCTTGGCTTTTCTCCAACTGCTCCTGTACTGCTTGGTGAATCAACTGGATCCACTGAATGAACTTTTGTGCTTTGTCCTTGTCATCACGTCCACTAGAGTCATCTTCCCTTCCAAAGACTATATCAAAAGGATCTTTCGGTGGGTATCAAAAGCATGTCTCAAATGGTGACCATGCATAGATGAGTGCACTACTCGACTGTAGGAATGTTGCACATAGGTAAGATGCTCATCCCATAACTTAGGATGGTTTCCACAATATCCTTGCAACAAGTGTTCAATGGTGTGATTGACAACCTCTTTCTGTCTGTCAGTCTTTGGATGAAATGTCATGCTTCTTTTCAACTTGGTGTCCATCATCTTCCACAAGCTGCTCTAAAACTCTTCGAGAAAGTGAGAGTCCTGATCTGACATACCTATATGGGTAACCCAAAATGGACCCAAACATGCTGAAAGAAAAGATAAGAAGTCTTCTCTACACTGATTTTCTTTTTGCGAGGCATTAAAATACACATATTACTGAAATGGTCAATGACAACATACAAATAGTCCTAACTTTTTTTAGACAAAGGCAAACCTCCTACAAAATCCATTGACAAACTTTCCCAGTGGTGTGTAGAGCGTGAGATTTCCATTAGAGGGCTTCGAAGCAGAGCACATCACACATCCCTTTACATAACGAGTCACAGTGTTCTTCATATGTGACCAAAAGAAAAATCTTTGTACATGACCCAATGTTTTCTCAACACCGAAATGACTAGGCACAAGGGAGGTGTGGACATATTGGATTACATGTACCCTTTCTCTTGTGGGTATCCACAATTTACAAAGGTGATACAACAATATCCCCTACAAGTCATAGTTGTCCACCTGTGAACCATGGGTTAGTTTAGCATAAATCCCCTTAAAGTCATGATCGTTAGCATATAGTTCAGTATAACTTTCAAAGGATAACGAAGCACTATGAAAAATAACAGAAGCAGAAATATGATGGTGAGATAGCATATCATCCACTTTGTTGCTAGTGCCCTTCTTATACTTTATTACCAGATGAAATTGCTGAAGAAAACCCATCCACCTAATTTGAAAAGCTTGTTGCAACTTGGTTTGTGACTAAAGATACTTGAAGGGCTGATGATCTTTATGGATGATGGTCTCCTTGCTGATCAAGTAGTGTTTCCTCCTTTTCACACTCTAGAACAAGGCACATAACTACTTGTCAGAAGTGTGATAGTTTATCATAGCCTGAGAGAATTTTTCTGAATGGTAACATATTGTCTTCTTTCGTTACATCAGTACAACTTCCATGGCATATCTGTTGGCATATGTCTTGATCTTGAATGGCTGTTGGAGATTTGGTAAGGCTAAGACCGGTCTGGTGCTAATATTTTCTTTTAATGTTTGGAAGGACTTTTGTTGCTTTCCTCCCCATTGAAAGACATGCTTTACACTTGTCAGTGTGTGTAAAGGTGTTTCAATAATAGAGAAATTAGAAATAAATCTCCTCCAAATCTCTACTGCACACAAAAGGTTGCGATCCTCGGTTACACTTGTAGGCTTAGGCCAATTTACAATTGCTTCAACTTCAGAAGATCAATTTTTAACTGACCATGACCAACAATATGACCTAGTTAAACTAAATAGGTTTTCCCAAACTCACACTTTGACAATTTTACATAGAGTTTTTCTTTTTTAGATACATCAAGCACTTTATTTACATGGAATACATGTTCATTCCAACTTTTACTAAAGACAATAATATCATCTAGATATATGAGAACAAATTCATCAATGAAAGGCCTAAAGAGATCATTCATGACCCTCATGAAAGTAGCTGGAGCATTGTAAAGCACGAATGGCATCACCATCCATTCGAACAACCCCTATTTGGTCTTGAAGGCAATTTTCCACACATCCTGCTCTACAATTTGGACTTGGTGATAACCACTACGCAAATCCAATTTGGTGAAATAAATAGCATTCATTAACTAATATAGTAAATCATCAATGCGCAGGAGAGGGTAATGATTTTTCACCATGATTTTGTTTAGTGCTCAGTAATCCACGCACATCCTCCATGTGCCATATTTCTTTGGCACTAAGATAATTGGTGAGCTACATGGAGAAGTGCTTGATCTAATGACCCCTTGGTTCAGTAGTTCCCACACTTGCCTTTTGATCTCCATCTGAATAGTTTACATCCTGTACATGCAAATATTTTGTAAAGGACCGTCATGCTACAAATGGATCTTATGTTGGATTTCCCTCTTCGGAGGTAATACCCATGGTTCCTGAAACATATCATCATAGTTAGAAATTAATTCACATAATTCCTTTTTATGCATATGATCACAAGCATGGAAAGCATTAGAAAATTTTGCATCTTTCCCCCTTACAACCATAAGCATGCCAACCTTCCTAGAATTCACCAACCTCTTCATTTGTGCTGCACTTACAAGGCGGGCATTGGTTTTAGTTTGATGAGTCTTTAGAATATATTCTACCATATCTTTTATTATTTGGTATTTGCTTCCATGACGAAAGAATATTGCTTTTCTATCATATAGATATGGACCCCCTAACACCATGCCATAGATATGCAATGGCATCACATGAAGTTCTACCTCATCCACTAACTTAGAAGTGATGACAAATTTAACCTTGGACTGCCTAGTTACATTCATTTCCTCGTTATCATGTATCCATCCAAGCGGGTAAGGTTTTGCATGTGGTTTGGTTTCTAAGCCTAGCTTCTTTACCAATGACTCTTAAATTAAATTTTCTTGAGATCCGATATCAAATAGAATTTCCACTTTTTTATGATTTATGACAACTCTAATATGAAATAACTCAATTATCTTTCATCCATTAGAAAGAGAGTCATCTATTGAACTAGTGCCTTCAAGTGATTCAGAATTAACATGAGGTGTAAGAGTACCTTTTTTCCTGCTACCATGATCAATGCTCCATCTCTAGAATCAGATCGAAGGTCTTCTTGCATAGTTGACACTGTCTTCTACTTGCCTTTTCCTCCATACCTCTTTGGTCCCTTTTCAGGGTATAATCTCCAACAATGATCTTCGTCATGACCTTCATTTTTTTCAGTGAGTGAAATAAGGTCTTTCTCCTTCATCTTTCTTGGTTGATGCTATCCTCTTCTCCTTTCTTTTCTTTCACTTTGGGTTTGCCATTTGGAGGTTTGAAGGGTGGTTTGTTGAGATGATCATCTATTTCATTTTCTTCCCTTGTTCTCCAAGATGAATAACCTTTAAACTGGTCGAGTCAATAGTATTTGGTTCAAACAATAATAATGAATGTCTAATGTAACTATGTAATGATCTAATATACTTAGTTACTACTGCAGATGAGTCAAGGGCAATGCCAAAATTAAGTCCTTGTTTTCTAAACTCCTCGATAAACCTTTGAACATCCTGACCTATGCCTTGCCTTAAGTATTTCCAATCCATTAAGGAATTTTTATTATAACCCAAGGGATAAAATTGTTCCTTTAATGCAAAAATGAAACTAGGCCATGAGTAAAGAAGATTACCCACACTCTTGCTGCTTCACAACTTTCTCTCCCACCAAATGAGAGTGGTGCCACTCAATCAAAGAGAGGCTAGCTTAATCTTTGCATCGTCCTCTTTGATCTATTCAATCTTGCAGTAGATTTCAATCTCCCTGATCCAGTTACTAATCCTTTATGCATTACTTTAACCATTATACATGGGAAGATCATATTTAACATCTAATTCAAAGAAAGGTTTCTTAGATGCATGCCTAGAATTTCTATGATGATGAGAAGAAGAATAACTTTCACTCGTGGAAGGAGAACGAGGGCTTATTCTCCACCATTTCCATGCACTGAGCCTTGTTCTTCTGGATTTCTCCCTTCTACTTTCTCTAACCTTGAAAGCAATTGACCGACATTTTCTGCCATTGTATAGAAGTTTTTGCGGAAATTGCACTCCTCTTCATGATGAGCCTCTTCATCTTCCATGTTTCTCCTTCGATGTACACACCTCTCTTCGGGATCAAAAGAATTTAGTTTCCCTTTGCCTCTTCAGAGCCCGTTTCTTGTTAGCATACAAAAATGAAATTCACATCTACAAAGACCTACTCCAATACCACTTGATCCAATATATTTTTCTTATAGATGTATTAAATAATTACATGGATAAATTGCAGCTTAAACATAGAAATTTAATGTGGACATGAGGGAAGAGGAGAAACACATAAAAATATGAAAGAAGACAAGAGACTTGATAACGAAGTTCGTCCAATTTGAACTACATCTTCAGGCGTTGCTTAATCAATTGGAAGGCCTTCATTCATTAAGTTGCATTAGAAAGAAGAGTATAATAATCATTTACACAAAAAGGAGTCTTATACCTCCACTCTAGAAAATGGCTGAAAAATGGAGAGCTCTGTTGCAGAAATTGGCATCACCATTGAGTTCTTGTTGCCAAGAGGTGAAAAATCGATAAAAAACTTGCCCAATTCTGACACTGGACCAAAATTGACGCATAGAAAATGTGATTAGGTAAGGTTCCACCCCCTATTGCAGGTCTGCTTAGGATTCCGCCACCTATAATTGATCTGCCTCGTAGTATGTGTGTGCTCCCTCCTCTGGTGCATTGTGCAAAAAGGTTTAAATATAAATTGGTGGGCGGATAGTCTAAAGGAGGACCATTAGGTGCATTGGTTAAAAATAAATGATGGTTGAGGAGAGGTTGGGAGATCAAATGCCACCCCTCTCGAATTGAACATATAATCGTTTTGATTGTTGAACCATTAGGTGGCACCACCTTTTTCCACTGACGTCTGTTATATTGGTGAGGTGGAGGGGCGACGGGGCTGACAACCTACGCCTCACCATATATATAATACGTTAGGTTGTTTGGGCTTCGAGGGTGGTAGGGTTATGGCCACTCATGCAACTATATATATATTATTTGGTTATGGTGGTGTCAGGGGCAGTGGGTTCATGGCTACCCACCCTATTTTTTAATATATATTTTTTTCATATAAATAACAACTAGAACCTTTTGCGATTTTCTAGAAACTTAGATGGTAGAAGATAAATTAACGGACACACAATTTTCCTGGAAAACTGGACGAATTTCATTACTATATTCTTGTTGAATTGTGCCCTCCTTAAGCTTGCCACATTGGTAAGTCAACCCATAACTTTGACTACTTCTATCTTCTTCATACAGTCGCGGATTTTAGTGTCATTCACACCATTGGAATCGGGGTGACGAGCACTTCAATCTGATGTCAAGTTAATTGGCTTTATGCCACTTTGAATTTTGAGCCCTTTTCATGCCATTGGTGTCTAGAGATCTATCTGGATCAAGGAGTGTCAAATTAAACCTAAAATAGTTTGATCGAACCCAGTTCGCAAACTCCTTCATTTAGGTGTCAATAAATGCGGTCTAGATAAATCTAAATTTTGGCCCAAAACCAAAAGTCAAGGATGGTCAAATCTCTCTTGGTCAACGTTAGTCAAGATTGAACTAAAGCTCTAAAATTTCGGCCTGTTTTGACCCAGAAAAACTTGGTCTCCTATCCCACTTGTGAAGATGAGAGAGGTTCCCTCCAAATGGTAAGAACCAAACAAGTGAAGAGAGATATGATTTGATGTGTGTTTATGTCCAAATGAGAGAAGGGTCACTCTTATTTGTACAATTCATTTACGGTGAGGAGACACATAAATTGGGTTTCATGAGCATACATTTGACCGAGGCCTACCTTGACAATTTGTCCATAAGAAGAATAAATTCATAATTCCATTTCTTCTTGTCATAATGAAATGATCTTTATATAAAAATTATACCCCTCTAAAAGCGGAATCAAATGCAATAATCATATCCATCATATTATCCATCCTAACATAATATTTATCTCTAGTTTCCAATTTTAACATGGATGAATTGAATCACTATTGTGCTTTACATGAGGGTGTGAGACCACCTGGTACTTGTTACCCAGTTGTTAAACCATTAGAACATGGAAATTTGAATCATTGTGGTGCTTCTTTTACACCACCTTAACAGTGGACTAGAGACCCTTGCGATTCTTGTCATGAATAGGTAGTCATGAAACCACCAAAATAAATTGATTCAACCTCTTCCAACTCAAGAATAACTTCTGTGAACTTGGAAAAAGCCCTGTATTTAAAATCAGTGGGTAGGTGAGTCACCTTAGTGCTTACTACTATAGAACACTTGTGAAACCAACTAGATAGTGGACTCTGTCTCTGGGGTATGTCACTAAGGATTGTGTGACAAACTCCTTGATTGAGAATTCCCTCAAACTTTTGTTATGGCTAGATGGTGGACAACTGCAAGAAAGACCATAGTGTAGTTGGCCTATTATTGGGTGAAGAGATAAGTATAAATAGCTTATCCATTTGGTTTTCTGAAATCTAATGATTTTTGTCAGATTATATAGCTAGCAAGATTTTATGTGTTTATGAATGTGGTGAATGTAAGAGTTGCAAGGATCACAGATGTACTCATGGGTGGAATGATATCATGTACTTCCATGAAGTCTTAATGCTTACTTGCAAAATGATTTTCTTTATTATGATGTTGAGCATGGGGGAATTAGGTTGTCACGTGCATTCAGTTTTTCCTCTCATATTTATGATAAAAATATGTTTATGTAGCATAATTGGTTGGCCTATGTAAATTGCGAATTTTTGGCCTCAGGATTTTGGGACACAGTTCTTAAGACTCAGTTGTCTGAATTTTACATTTTAAATACCATCACAAAGTTTGATGGCTTGGAATTTAATCCCTTGGGTTGTAATTCGCCTTAGTACTAGAGAGAGGTGGGCACAAGGTTAATTCACCCTTCTTCTCTACAATTTTGTTACATAATTCATAAATTGGTCCTTGGGATTAGATGACAGATACAACTTATCGTTCAAATATCTATAGGTGAGTTGACAATGACTGGGCCCTTGTGAAACCAAGCCCCACTCGAACCATGACATGAAGGTTGACCATGGACCACAATTTGTAACTTAAGTGAAATTTTAAGGCATTATATTTGGAATACTTATATATCATAGAAAAAAATATTAAATATAATGTAACAATGTGCATATTGGTGGACATAACTAAATATCCCTCTTATGGTAACAACAGAAAAATTAAAACGGCTTTGATGGGATAAGGAATCTGGAGTGATAATAATTATTGCATCAAGTATATATATATATAGATAGGATGGGGAAATTTTAATTAGCTTGAATAAATAATAAATGTTTTTAAGTATTTATGTTTGGTTAGATATTTATAACTATTGCTTTAAAATTATGATAAAGTTTTAATTAAAACTTCTAGTGATAAAAAATTAATAAAAAATAGATTTGTATTCTTAAATTATTTTGAAATATTTTTCAAACTTCAAATTGAAATTTTTCATTTTCTTTTTATATAATTTTTTTTTAATAATTTATTAATAATTGAATTCCATATATATATATATATATAATTTTTATAGTAAATTTGCGACTTATTACCTTATAAATAAATTAATTATATATATAATTTAATCGAAGATTATTAAATTTTCTAATTTTTTTTAATAAAATAATTTATCACATTGGCACCATTAATAAATATAATAATATTAAAGTACAATATTAATAATGAAAATATTTATTTTGAACCTTTCAAATACGAAAAGGTATCTCATTATATATAAACTAATAAATTAAACAATATTAAATTAAAATTTTAACTAGCATTTGCACCAAATGTTGCAAAGAAAACGCCGTAAGGCATAAAGTACAGAAATCCATTATCCATGTAGTGTGTGCATTATTCAACAAGGTGGATCTCTCTAAATTTGTTGCAAACATTTATGTTGTTGCATTGCTAATTTATTTAGAATATACTACTACCTCCTCTTCTTGGAATATTAAATTTCTTATCACCCCATGATGACAATCCCTCTAATGATTGGCGTCACAATTTTTGCACTTTAGTGGCTTTACCTTCAACCTAAAAAAACATGAATTTAAGTCACTCAATTAAAAAGAAATTGCTAAATTGCTATTTATCAGATTTTGAGTAAAAACAATTAATAACTCATATTTACAACACTTCAAATATTTACAACCTATTAAGTCTTGTATTTATAACTCATATTTATAACCCTTTAAAATGAAACTAACTATCTATATTTTTATTAATAATAAAAATAATCTTCTTTATAAATCTAACACTCACATGCTACTCCTATATATTTATCTTATATTTAATATTGAGTGTCCATCAATTGAATGACAAGATGAAAGCTCAACTTAATTGCAGATTTTTGAACTGCTTTGTGGGAATTCATGTCCCATTAATTTAATGGCAAATTGAAGTTTCACATACAACACACATTTTATACCAGTTTCAGAGAGTTCATGAACAAACTTTCAAGGTTTTAATGGATCTAGGTCATTTGTATTTTCTCTCATATTCTGGGTCGTTTGTATTTTCTCTGATGTTGACTATACTAGAAATTGTCCCAAAAGGTACAAACCTTAATGTCCTTTTAATGATCAAGCCTTATGTGAAAAAAATCATATTGATGCACTAGTGTACATTGATTTGTTACATTTGTCTTGGTCTATAATAGAGGTGTAACAAATATGCATTGCAAGGTATGTTGAGAATTTGGTTATCTAGTAAGCTTAGAGTCATTCTTGAGTCATTATCTTTACCATCTCAGGAAGAAGAAGAAGAAGAAGAAAGCCTATTGAATTGAAAAAGAGCCCTAAAAGGTATTGGGATCCATGGGTCATTTTTTTGCATCATGTAGCAAGATAACATGGCTAATTGATTATGCCACATGAAGAATTAGCCTTTGCCAATATTTAGGCTTATAACTCGGTGATTTTTTATACTAATATTCTTATACCAATTTACCATGATAATTCTATTCTAAATTAAAACATTGTTTGTAGGCTATCGGGGGAGCTGAGCGTTTGCTCCCTGAAAATATACCTTCAAGGTTCCTTAGGTGGATAGCAGAGCTACTATACTTGACATTGGCAGTTTCTAATGTCGGGCTCTGTAAGGCCAGGATGCCCTTTTTGCTTCTTCTTTTTTTTTTTGGGTAAAACAAGAGACACATTGTACTAGAAGACATATAGGGATTCCGCAGAGGATTCTGTTAAGGTTAAAGTCAAATAACTATGAGTAAAATTCATAGGTACTTTTTTGAAGTACTTATTCTGTTTCAAGAAAGATCATTCTATTGTACTAAGCAGTGTGAAATGACCCCGCTTAAGTAAATACTGTGTTAGTTCGAATAAGTTTGATAGAATTTAAAATAGGCCATGAACTACTAAGATTTGGCAGAGCTTTATGAATGTTCAGTTAAGTTAGCAGGCTGTTGTCCAGAGGCACAGTTTCAAAGAGAAAATGCCATCTTAAATGAACATTGTTTATTTACTTGTGGAAAATAACCATTAAATAGTCCAATTGAGAGGCAAATGCCAGTATGCAGCCTGCATTTTTTTATTATCAAAAGAAGTTAAAGCTTGTTATGCATACCAAATGACAAATACTAATCATTCACATCGTAATAAGGGTTGGAAATTAATAATTCTAGAGGCACCAAATACAAGAGTTCAATACAACGATAAAGCTTATTAACAAACGCAGGGTAGCATTGTCATGCAGGGCACACCAATCACCCATTTGCTACATGAGTTTCCAAAGCATCACTGGACTCTGGCATGATTAGCATTCAACTTGCATTTTACGAGATAGTAAAGATACATGGACAGGGTATCTCTAGAACATGACATCATGCTCCTGAGTAACAAATCTAAAAGAAATCTGTATAAACAAAACAAATACATTTCCAACTGGCTTATCACATATTTCCTTAAAATTTGTGATAGATAACCTACCATAAACAATCCAAAACTCAAACTGGACTGGACGATCTCTTATATCTAAACAAGACTGGGGACTTGAGGCTGTTGTGCAAATTACTACATACACATTCCATGACAACCTGTACTACAAACTTTCAAATATAATCTGAGCTCCCATATCCCTCTCAAGGAATTATAAGTTTTTCTCCAGCATAGATGGTGTCATCAGTGTACTTATTTGCAGATTTTATTTGATCAACTGAAACCTACACTGAACCAAGGAAACAGAACCAGTTAAACAAGACTTATACAATGGATAGAAGGGAACAAGATGGCAACTTTAGTTTCACATGCATTCAAAAAGCTGAACAGCAACTACGCTAAGAAATGCTCTACAATAAGGCGGAACAAAGAATAAAGATACTTGATAAATAGAGTGAGACCACTCACCAAAATACAAGAGTTCAATACAACGATAAAGCTTATTAGTAAACGCAGGGTAGCATTGTCATGCAGGGCACACCAATCACCCATTTGCTACACGAGTTTCCAAAGAATCACTGGACTCTGGCATGATTAGCATTCAACTTGCATTTTACGAGATAGTAAAGATACATGGACAGGGTATCTCTAGAACATGACATCATGCCCCTGAGTAACAAATCTAAAAGAAACCTGTATAAACAAAACAAATACATTTCCAACTAGCTTATCACATATTTCCTTAAAATTTGTGATAGATAACCTACCATAAACAATCCAAAACTCAAACTGGACTGGCCGACCTCTTATATCTAATCAAGACTGGGGACTTGAGGCTGTTGTGCAAATTACTGCATACACATTCCATGACAACCTGTACTACAAACTTTCAAATATAATCTGAGCTCCCATATCCCTCTCAAGGAATTATAAGTTTTTCTCCAGCATAGATGGTGTCATCAGTGTACTTATTTGTAGCTTTTATTTGATCAACTGAAACCTGCACTTAACCAAGGAAACAGAACCAGTTACACAAGTCTTATACAATGGATAGAAGGGAACAACATGGCAGCTTAGTTTCACATGCATGAAATGAACACTGTTTATTTACTTGTGGAAAATAACCATTAAATAGTCCAATTGAGAGGAAAATGCCAGTATGAAGTTTGCATTTTTTATTATCAAGAGAAATTAAAGCTTGTTATGCATACCAAATGACAAATACTAATCATTCACATCGCAATATGGGTTGGAAATTAATAATTCTGGAGGCACCAAATACAAGAGTTCAATACAACGATAAAGCTTATTAATAAACGCAGGGTAGCATTGTCATGCAGGGCACACCAATCACCCATTTGCTACATGAGTTTCCAAAGCATCACTGGACTCTGGCATGATTAGCATTCAACTTGCATTTTACGAGATAGTAAAGATACATGGACAGGGTATCTCTAGAACATGACAATGTGCCCCTGAGTAACAAATCTAAAAGAAATATGTATAAACAAAACAAATACATTTCCAAGTGGCTTATCACATATTTCCTTAAAATTTGTGATAGATAACCTACCACAAACAATCCAAAACTCAAACTGGACTGGACGATCTCCTATATCTAAACAAGACTGGGGACTTGAGGCTGTTGTGCAAATTACTGCATACACATTCCATGACACCCTGCACTACAAACTTTCAAATATAATCTGAGCTCCCATATCTCTCTCAAGGAATTATAAGTTTTTCTCCAGCATAGATGGTGTCATCAGTGTACTTATTTGCAGATTTTATTTGATCAACTGAAACCTGCACTCAACCAAGGAAACAGAACCAATTACACAAGTCTTATACAATGGATAGAAGGGAACAAGATGGCAACTTTAGTTTCACATGCATTCAAAAATCTGAACAACAACTACGCTAAGAAATGCTCTACAATAAGGTGGAACAAAGAATAAAGATACTTGATAAATAGAGTCAGACCACTCACCAAAATACAAGAGTTCAATACAACGATAAAGCTTATTAATAAACGCACGGTAGCATTGTCATGCAGGGCACACCAATCACGCATATGCTACATGAGTTTCCAAAGAATCACTGGACTCTAGCATGATTAGCATTCAACTTGCATTTTACGAGATAATAAAGATACGTGGACAGGGTATCTCTAGAACATGACATCATGCCCCTAAGTAACAAATCTAAAAGAAACCTGTATAAACAAAACAAATACATTTCCAACTGGCTTATCACATATTTCCTTAAAATTTGTGATAGATAACCTACCATAAACAATCCAAAACTCAAACTGGACTGGACGACCTCTTATATCTAATCAAGACTGGGGACTTGAGGCTGTTGTGCAAATTACTGCATACACATTCCATGACAACCTGTACTACAAAATTTCAAATATAATCTGAGCTCCCATATCCCTCTCAAGGAATTATAAGTTTTTCTCCAGCATAGATGGTGTCATCAGTGTACTTATTTGCAGTTTTTATTTGATCAACTGAAACCTGCACTTAACCAAGGAAACAGAACCAGTTACACAAGTCTAGAAGACTACAACATGGCAGCTTAGTTTCACATGCATTCAAAAAGCTGGAACACATATCCCCATATTAAACCACGTCCTAATCAGAGAGTTGCTATGATTGACAATCTAGGCCATGACATTGCCACATCACATATACACTACATCCACTTTAATTATAATTTCTTTCTGACGGGCCTTCCGCCGATTCTCGGAATAGATTTGCCAGACCCTCTTCTATACAGATCTGATATTTCATTCAACTGGTTCATTCAACATTCCCTTCGGCTTCAGGAAGCTCATGGAATTCTGATAAATACATGCCAAGAAATGGAACCAGCACAAATAAAAGCTCTCAAGGAAGGAAGGTTCTGAGCGCTGTTGAAATGACCCCTTGTATTTATCCCGTTGGGCTGCTAATATCTTTGTCTCTTTCAGAATCTGAAGAGAAGTTTGAGAAGGAGGGCTGCCTCAAATGGCTGGACCGCCAACCTGCCTCGACAGTTATGTTCGTTTCTTTTGGGAGCCGCGGCACCCTGTCGGAGAATCAGATTCAGGAACTAGCTTTGGGGCTAGAAGCAAGTGTGCAATGGTTCCTTTGGGTGTTGCGTAAGGAGCCTCCTCCTCCAACTGAATCCACGATGACTACCGAAGCAGATATGAGGAAGGTTCTACCTGAGGGTTTCGAGACTCGAATCCAGGACCGTGGATTTGTGGTGGATTCATGGGCGCCTCAGATTGCTGTCCTCTCTCATCCATCCACAGACGGTTTCCTTTTTCATTGCGGTTGGAATTCAATGATCGAAAGCATCTTACATGGAGTGTCGATGATCGCTTGGCCTCTCTTTGTTGAACAGAGAATGAATGCCTTCCTTCTAGTGAAGGAGATGAAGGTGGGCATTGAAGCGTAGAAGGGCGCAGATGCATTGGTGAAGAGAGAGGAAGTGGAAAGAGCGGCGAGGGAATTAATGGAAGGAGATGGGGAATGGAAATGAAGAAGGGGATGGCAAAATTGAGGGGAAGGCCCATCATTGAGTGACAACTGTCTTAAGGATGGAAAACATCACGAAAATGGTTTCTAAAAAGCGCAATATTCTCAACTTCCTACGACATTCCAATAATCTGAACCGCCTACAACATTTTTCCACGACGATCTAATGGCTGGAGTTTATTCCACCGTCTAACAATCGATCTAAAGGGCAATAACGAGACATCATGGCATGGAGGGGAGTTCCTTTCAGAGGGAACGCCTTACGGCGTAAATATTTTCGAACTCCTGAAAGGGTATACCTATCCACTCTTAAAACTATTTTGCAGATGGTGCAAGGCTTTATGAAACACAACCCCATGCCAGAATTCAGAGAGTTCACTCACGCAGTTGCATAAGCATTCGTGCCATAATACTAGATTTACTTCTCTGAGCCCATTAGACTTGAATGCTATTCTTCGACCCAAAAAATTGCAGACTTCTTCATGCATGGCAAATATCAGTGCTAAATGGTGTTCAGCATCCTTGTAATTATGATAAATTTCAGGTGATTGAATTACGATATAACTTTCAGGCAATTTAATTTGATTTGCAGATTCCAAAACATTTTAGTAATCAAATTTCCTTAATATTCTGCAATCTTGAATTTCATTACGTGTGCTCTTAACAACGCTCAGCAGACTTTGCTAGTTTCGATCAGAAGACTGCACCCTCACATTTCTTTGAAGGATCTGGGTGAAATGGCATGTTTATTATTATTACTGACAATGCAGTATCTATGGCGATCTGGCCTCTTCTGTGAATTCTGATTGTTTACTGGCATTCCATTTTAGTTTCTCTTTGAACCATCTCAGCTCTATGGTTGTTTCCCATCGATAAATAAAATCCATGGCTTAAGGAGATTCTCATGACAGAGAAAAGAAATGAAAGTGCGAAGTCATACTTGACATACAGAAAATTAAGAAACCATGAAAGAAAAGAATTAAAGGAATCAGAACCATTATATAAATTGCCATTGTTCCATTATAGTTCAAGCAAAATGTGGCTTCTTGATAGAGGAACATAACATGCTGCATTCATAGACATTTAATTGCTTGCTTCCTGAACATGATTTCTCATGGATACCACTGTACTCAAATTGCAAAGGCAAAATACATCACAAATACACAGACAGCAACTAAAATAAAAGAATCTTTAGCTCCTTATTGACCTACTACTACTCATGATGATCACCAGTGCTGTTGTTTCTGTAAAACCCCATCTGATCCTCTGAGCTCATCAAGAGGGACCGAAGAATCTCGCTGCTGTCGCTGGAAGCCCACTCCATCGGATCCACATAGCTTATGAGCGGCCGAAGAATCTCATGCACGACTATCCATCTGTTGCTGAAAACATCTGCAATCTTTATACCCACATAATTGACAGAGAAGGGTTTGTAGTCGCTCACAACTAGCGATTGCCCGTGGAGGAGAGTCTTTAGTCTTGTGCCCGCCGGAAGCTGCACCAGATCTGCCAAAGGCAGCCTCATGTTGGGAACCACATGGTACCTCACATTGTTCGAAAATTCTTGGCCTTCGCTTGAGAAAACGGAATCGTCGCTGAGAGTAAAGATGGTGAGGTTTTGCAGGCGCAGAAGCTCAGGGGACTTGATGCGCATGGCCAAGGCGAGGATGCTGTAACCGTGATCTCTAAGACTGAGCGCTGCATCTTGCAGCATGAAGGGCGTTATGAAATTTAGGGGATGATCAGGACCAGGACTAGCTGATGATGATGGTGATGGTGACATCATTGCAGGAACAGGGGCTCCCACAGTTGTGTCATAATTACTGTGATCAAGATCAAGATCAAGAAGCAGCTTGTCGACGCCATGGATCGCTAACAGCCCGTCATTGAGAATGTCAGGATGCGAGACAAGAACTCCATTAATGTACACTGGATGATACTCGGCTGGCATCTGAGTGGAGGGAGAGATGGAATCCTAGCGGCCACCTCCGTGAGAATTACCTGTGACGACAAGGCTGCAGTGGGTGGCAATGGCTTCCAGGTTTGTTCTGTTGGGCAGCTTTTGCAGATTGGCGTAGGTGAAGAGGCCCTTGGCGATGTGGTGGGAGAAGGCCCATCATTGAGTGACAACCGTCTTAAGGATGGAAGACGATCTAATGGCTAGAGTTTATTCCATCGTCTAACAATCGATCTAAGGGCCCATAACTAGACAGCGCGGCATGAAGGGGAGTTCCTCTCAGAGGGAACGCCTTACGGCGTAACAAGATTCTCGGTTGGAATTCTGTGTGGCCAAAATAATATTGAGTTACGAAGTCAGTGAGAGCTACGGATGGCAATACGTTGTAGAGGCATATAATAGCCTTTGATCCCTGTGATCTCGTTCTCTTTTGCTCCCAATAGGACAATTGATGCATCATATTAGTGCACATATCACGCTTCTCTATAAGAAACTTGACTGCTCCAAAAACAGATAACAATATCAATAACACACAAAGCATGAATGGAATTTCAGTTAAAGCGTTTGGAGAATACATCGTTTGGAGTGTAAGGCGTTTGGATTGGGAGGAGGTCCACGGAGCTAAGGAGTGGAAAACTATGTATGTATTGGAGAGGTGGTGTGGGTGCCGCAACGTATGAAGACTGTCAAAAGAACAGAAAATAATGCACAGTTTCGTTGCGCAAGTGGGGAGAGCAGCGTAGTAACTTGGTATGGGCAGCGTGCTAGTCGAAGGAGAATCCTACACAAAATATAGCATTCAACACATAGAGAATTGCATAAAACTCAGGTGACAGGAAGAGCGCAGGTGACAGGCGTCGGAGGAGCCCATGCTGGTGCCTGAAAGCCTGAAGCGTAGACAAAGAACAGAGGAGTTACTATGACAGAACTGGCAAAGAATGCAGCTAGAATTTATCTGATGGCACATTCATTACATTTGGGACTAATAGTAGAATTGTCATGCACAGAGACGCCACAAAACCAGTGGCTCAAATTTGAGTAGGGTAGGAAATCCCGTGCACTTTTCATACCATGTTAAACATAACCATGGGGAAGACCAAATATGAAGGATAAGCATTGAATGCATTATTATTCACAATAATACACATTTATAATACATAGGAGTGACCCTTGGTTTCACATTCTAAGTGGTCTCTTGGACTCCATTAGACCATTCAACGCCCACACCTTAACCCTTGGCAGATTAGGTGTCCAACAGATTTAAATTCTGGATCCAACGAGCACCACCTTGCATGCTTTGGACAGACCCAGAGTGAGATAAACTGGAAATCATGAGATAATGTGTTTCTTGTCAATATTTTGGAGGGAAAGAAAGCAAGCTACTTTTTAGTCACATTTTCAATTTATTTCTTTGAAGGTCTATTCAAATTTTAAGTGTACGTACTCATCTGATGCGGAATGAAATTTCAGATCCAACCAATACGCAAAATTCACTTAATGGTTTCTCACGTTTACAATTCCTCGACTCCTTCAGAATGTAACTTTCTCTTTCATAAATATAAAAGTTACAAAGTTTTCCATTGGAAAAATAAAAGAATTTCATTATGAATATTCAGTGCAATGTCGTCCAAATTTTTTAGACCAAACATCAGAATGGAATGCAAACTAAAGAGGGAAAACCAACATCACTAAAAAAAAATCCCCTTGTTGGTAGACTAAATAATATAAATATGAAACAAAGATTCACAAGTAAGAATAAATAAAGCTGCTATGGTTTCTGTAGGTCAAAATAAACATATAGAGCTAGAGATTTGGAAAAAAAGAGCAGCAGCATATCTTCAACAAAGAATAAACAGAGAAAATAAGTGGAGAGGTCTGTCCCATTGAACAGATAACATCATAGAATTTTGTTTTGATCTGGCTAAAGTGGTTCAGAGGAGTAATTGTTATCATCTCCACCTGGCTTCAAACCACATGTGACATGTTCACTCTTCATGAGCTAATTGTTGATTGAGGCTTTCCATAAGCAATGAAAGTGTATCTCACTCTTGCTTACAGGCCAAAGGGTGGGGTGAGTCTTGAGAGAAGTTACATAAAAATGAAAAATAATATCATAAAATTATCCAAGGCAGGCAAACAATTAAAAAATAAGCATCTGAATATTATCATTATCTATAAAAATAAGATGAATTTTTCCAAAAGAATTACTTGTGAAACAATCTGGTCTCAAACAAATATAAACAAGGCAATAAATGGGTATACATGGGTAATCTGGCTTTCTTAAAAGTCAGTCATACAAATATCTGTTGCTTAAAATACCTTCTGTTCATAAGGCTCGTATATGGGAATTGTACTGCACGAAGTAGATAGATGAACCACACAGGAAGCATCAAATGAAAACTTTTACATCTAAAATTAAAGTCCAGAACTGATTCTAAAAATAGGTTAGGAATGTAGTGCGATTGGATGATGTCTGGAAAGGCATTTGGTAGAACTATGACAAACCTGGTTATTTAAAAAGAGGATATCTCCACCTGATAGGGTAAATGTATGTTTTCTCTTTTGTTACCTTACAGATCTTCATATCTTCCTACCCTTTAGCATATCCGACACACTATGGAATGTCCTCTCCCGCAACATTTACAACAGGCTAATACAATAGAATCAGTTCAGCGGATTCAAAATGATCCTCTGTTTTGATCTCGAATAGTACTTGGACACATTCATTTGCAACTTTCTTGATTATTGAAATATGTCTGCATCGAAAGCCTACTGATAGAAACCGAAAAGATGTAGCGTGGGGTACCAAGACATGTTGAGAACGAAAAAATCGATATAATAGGGTAAGGAAGAGGAGATTGGACAACAGGAAATACTCACCTGCTCTCTGACTTCATCTGAAATCTCTAATAAATCATATGGCATGCCATCTAGAATACGATCTAGTTCTTCGGTCAGAGCATGGAATCTACCTGAAATTGCTTCACCGTCCAAAGCCTGGATCACGCCATTAAAGTTGAAACCCTAAATTAATCCTCCGCCGTGATTAAAAACCATGAAAACAAACCTCTATGTAATGTGTAGCTGAAAGATAAAGAAATGTGCTCAAACACAATTTTATCTATGAAAACAGGTGAAGCATTGTGTATTCCAAATGATTTTCTGAACGACCAAGAAACATATTGCCCAGAAAGAGTTGATGCAAAGGAGAGGCATAGAGAAGAGAATGAATGAAGTGATCATTACCAGGTACAGTTTGCTGCCATCATGGCAGAGTTGAAGCAGTCTTTTCGCAGAATGGAATGTTTTTCGTAGCGAAGAAAAGCACTCCGCTGCCACCCGAGGAAGGGGTCCCTGCAATTCTCGAAATTCTTCAAACAATGGAAGTAACAGTTGAATCCTCCTAACGAGGTCGAAACAGTCTTTCTTCTGGCTTTTTCTGTAGTCCCTGTTCATGGTACCTCACATTGTTCGAAAATTCTTGGCCTTCGCTTGAGAAAACGGAATCGTCGCTGAGAGTAAAGATGGTGAGGTTTTGCAGGCGCAGAAGCTCAGGGGACTTGATGCGCATGGCCAAGGCGAGGATGCTGTAACCACGATCTCTAAGACTGAGCGCTGCATCTTGCAGCATGAAGGGTGTTATGACATTCAAGGGATGATCAGGACCAGGACTAGTTGATGATGATGGTGATGGTGATCATTGCAGGAACAGGGGCTCCCGTAGTTGTGTCATAATTACTGTGATCAAGATCAAGATCAAGAAGCATCTTGTCGACGCCATGGATCGCTAACAGCCCGTCATTGAGAATGTCAGGATGCGAGACAAGAACTCCATTAATGTACACTGGATGATACTCGGCCGGCATCTGAGTGGAGGGAGAGATGGAATCTTGGCGGCCACCTCCGTGAGAATTACCTGTGACGACGAGGCTGCAGTGGGCGGCAATGGCTTCCAGGTTTGTTCCGTTGGGCGGCTTTTGCAGATCGGCGTAGCTGAAGAGGCCCTTGGTGATGTGGTGGGAGAAGGCCCATCATTGAGTGACAACTGTCTTAAGGATGGAAGACGATCTAATGGCTGGAGTTTATTCCATCGTCTAACAATCGATCTAAGGGCCCATAATCAGAAAGCGCGGCATGGAGGGGAGTTCCTCTCAGAGGGAATGCCTTACGGCGTAAATAGAATACTAGGAAATAGGAAGTTGCACCCAAACCCCATAATTATAGGAACTAATCCTAAACTTGGGAGAAAACTTGGGAGAAAGTCACAACAATGTAACCATTTTCTGTATTAATACAAAAATAATACTAATTATTTTTAACTCTTGATTTTCTGAATTGAGGCAAGCAAGGCCTGGGTTGCGTCCAGCATTGTGTCAATCACTGCAAATGCATTTATGTTCTCTCGATGGTCAAAATTGCTAGCCATTCTGTAACAAAGGCCCGAAACTCTGCTAGCCGATACAGATAAATTCACTCCATCAACTTCTACCCGACGAAACAATTGGGAGGGAGAAGGGGCCAAGACTCACAGGAAATCCCATCAGCAACTCTGGAAGCCAGGGAAGGCCAAGATGAGAGCAGAAAGCCCGAGAGGATTAATATATAGATGAATCCTACGCTCTGGCACGAGCCATCCTGCAGGGAAAAGACCCAAATCTCTGTTGAAAATTCACTTGGACGGAGAAACAACACTGGAAGAGCAAAGCATGACAAAATAAGTAGCTCCATATTCAAGGTATAGCACTGAACACCGCAGTCGAGGAATTATGCAATAACCCAGGCCTAAGGCAACATAAATAGGCATGACCTCCGAGAAGAAAGAGAGACCCCCTGCACGTCGGCGTTTGACACCTGGGACAATCCATGCAAATATGAGACCGAAGATGGGAGATGTCCAACCAGAGAGCAAGATGTAGTTGGGCCCAGTGACCCACTATGAATTGGAATTTATTGCTCCCCGAGATACTCATCGTATTCAGAGGGAGGAGAGAGGAACGAGAAGCTCTCTTACAAACTATCAATCATATAATAACTTGAGTAGCCAACATTGTTAAGGGATTGGAGAGAAATCTAGCCTCTCGTTAAGTTCAATTTCACTTTGGTTCATGTTGGCACCTTTTTTTAGCAAGCTCGTTAGCTGTCGAGTTTAAGTGACTGAACGCATTATAATGGTCTATTTATTTAAATTGAGATATTGGGGCAAGTATCATGTGGTTTAATGTTGAGGATTCACAAATGGTGAATTTTTTTCATTTTGGTGAATTAAAGATGGTTAATCTTAAAATTAAAAAAATATATATATTTCCTAAATAAAAAAATTAATTATAAAAGAAAAACATTTTAATAATTTCATGTAAAATAATTAAAAGTAAAAAACATGGAAGTAAGATGTTTAAACCTTGTACATTTAAAAATATTTTAATGTGTGACTTAAATAAATCATTAAAAGACTTATGTTAACTAATTTATATTTATATCAACATCATATATACCTATATATACAAAAAAAATTGTTAAACGAAAATAAATAAAAAATGTAAACAGAAATATTTTGATGTTGTATATATAAAATATCTATTGTGGGTTGATAAGATAGCTCAATGTACATGTTATGTAAAATATTTTATATATTGTTTAGAAAATTATGTAGATATCAATATTAGCTATTGGAAAAAAATGGTTTTTATGATTAAAACATTTAAAGTGGTCTCAACATTTTACAGTTTAATCCTTTTTAAGGTATATGAATTTTTTATTGTTGAAATCTAACAAAGATTTTTTTGGACTTACAAGTTTAAATTATGTAATCTTCTTTATAGCATTCAAAAATACAATTTAAACAATGAAAAATTACACATTGATTTTTGCACTCTAAAATGAGTTTGCCTTGAAAAAAATTGATCCCTACTAATATTAGATCCATGCTTATAATAGATCTATGCTAGTTTGATAAATCAAAGATTCATTTGGTTGAATATTAATCTATTAAAGCCTACATCTGTAATCTTTTAAAGAAAACACATATTCTTAACCATTGGATATAGGTAGAATCTTAATATCTAGTTTTTTTATCAAACTTGTGAGACATTTCTAATGGACAAATTTTTGTCTTATCAATGTCCAATGGCATATGTATACTTCCATATTTAGGAGATGTTAATGCTATATACTGGGATAGATCATCTTTAATAGGGATCTAACATGTGCTCAGAGGGATCCAATTTATTCACTTGCATATTTTTTTATGAGCAGCTATTATTTAAATGTTTTGTATGATTTTATATTTTTAGATTTAATTTTTTTTTATTTCAGCTTATATGAGAAAAATTTCAACTTTTATGATGGACGGACAAAGTTACACATCATACTAAGCTGTAGAATTGATGTCCTATAGAATTAATGAGTTGTAAAATCATCGGCTCAATAATCTTAGTTACACATCATACTGGGCTGTAGAATTGATGGGTTATAAGATTGAGGGGAAAAATTTCAACTTTATGATGTACAGACAAAGTTACACATCATACTGGGTTGTAGAATTGATAGGCTATAAAATTGATGGACTGTAGAATGATCCTCTTAGTTAGACATCATACTGAGCTGTACTGTAAAATTGAGAATTGAGAACAGCTCTCAGTTCAATAATCTTTTAAAATTTAAAATTCTTAAAATTACAGTCAATAAGACATCATACTGAGCTGTACTGTAAAATTGAGAATTGAGAACAGCTCTCAGTTCAATAATCTTTTAAAATTTAAAATTCTTAAAATTACAGTCAATAATCTTTTAAAATTTAAAATTATAAAATTACAGTCATGTTTTATCGGCTCGGCGGCGATAGACTTATATAAACAGTTTAAACAGTTTTTCATTTATTGAATGTTATTTTTCTTCTCCAGAAAAAGAAAAGAACCATTGAATCTAGTCAAATCGCACCTATGTTAAAAAGTGATTATAAAAAAACATACTTAACTTACCCAAAGTGATTACAAAAAGCATATTATTTTTTCAATCTGGCCTATTATTCGTAATGAATAGAAAATTCAGATTTTCAAATCCATCTACTTTAAAATGACAATAAACCCTAAGTTTTAAATAGTTAATTTATTTTTTTATAAAAAGTTCTCTTCCAAATTCTCACAGATGTATAATCTACCTGATAAACCAGCAAAATGGCCTTTATCTTGAAATATCATCTCATTTATTGTAAGCAAAAGTCCCCAAAATTGTAAGCAAAAGTCCCCAAAATTGTACAAAGAGAATTTTTCCTCCTTCCCATC
Source organism: Pinus tabuliformis (assembly GCA_031772625.1). Taxonomy (NCBI): domain Eukaryota; kingdom Viridiplantae; phylum Streptophyta; class Pinopsida; order Pinales; family Pinaceae; genus Pinus; species Pinus tabuliformis. The sequence continues at coordinate 1,256,572,041 of CM062818.1, read as the reverse complement.
TCCCTTGAAATTTTCTGACCAGACTTCCTTTGATAATGGGCCATACACAAAGATATGCACAAAGTTATAGATCTATAGTCTATTGATTTTTACTCTGACGTGCATCATACACATGTACCAGGAACTCTTTACTAAAGTCGATTATAATTCCTATCTATCGCTCAGTAGCTCTGTCGGGAATTTCCTCCTTTTCTGGACCTCCGGAATTCCCTCCAAGACTAATTTTACTAATTTCGTCTATAACATTGTGAAGGCACAGAGCCCTACAACTCCAATAATTTAACTGTAAGCAGAACCTATTGAATGAAAAATTGTTTGTAAAAAACCCTAAACCGAAAATAGCTTCAGATGTAAAAGTGGCAAACCCTACCCAATACTATGCAACCCCTCTTAACACAATTTGGACTGAAACGATATCCTGGCAATGAAAGCATCCATAACTAAATATACAGAGCTCCCAAACTTATTCAAAACTTTGCCGAGAACCAATCAATCAAGCCCAGGATGCATACTCATATACCGACGAAACCTTTATTCAAAGTTGGTTAGGCCAGAGGAAATTCCCCATGGCGTAGCTCCGCTTGAAAGCCACATCTCCTCTGATCGGCAAACCGTATTCATGAAAAAGATTATTGAGCTTCCACTCGGGCATCGATTCATAATCGCCCTTGGAATACCGAGGATAATCCACCGGCATCTGAAAAACGCAGGGGCCATCTCCCCCTCAATTTCTTAAGGAAAAACCCTCATTTTCATTGCCATTTAAGGAGCCTGAAAAGGGCTTTTCCCATGGCAGCACTTTGGCTTCGGCCTCCAAGCCAGTTGGACTCCTTTCCCATCGCAGCAGTTTCTTGCGTATATCTTCCAGCGAACAGACGCGCCAGAGACCGCCGCCGCGCCCCGTATGGTTTTGCTTTTCATTTTTAGCGCACCGTGGCTCTGTAACAGGCATTTTGGCAAATTTGATGATCGCTAGGTATGCAACTTTGCAATAACAGAGTGCGTTGATGAATATATAGATACAGGAGGATGGTTGCGTGGAGGGTAAGGAAAAACAGAAATTGGAGTTTTCGAGAAGTGTGACTAGTGCCGTTGGGAGATATTACAAGTGACCGGCTCTGTGTATACCACGTGAGCCTCCAGAAACTAAACGTAAGGCAGCTTTTGTAGATCAGCGTAGGTGAAGAGGCCTTTGGCGATGGGGTGGGAGAAGGTCCAGCATTGAGTGAAAACTGTCTTAAGGATGGAAGACGATCTAATGGCTGGAGTTTATTCCATCGTCTAACAATCGATCTAAGGGCCCATAATCAGACAGCGCGGCATGGAGGGGAGTTCCTCTCAGAGGGAACGCCTTACGGCGTAATTAAAAAATATCTATTTTGAAAATTTCAAAATACAGTTCCAAAATAGTTATACCAAATTGCCTATTTCAATTAGTACTACGATTATTCTTTACCATTATGAAAATCGTCCGATCATTTTTTACCATTATGAAAATGATCGGAGAACTGAAACCTTCTCAAGATATTGACTAAATTATAAATAGTTATGGTGTTTTCGAAATGAAATCAAAACTATAATATTTTAAATTTTAAATAGATTTTAAAGTAAATTTAATGAAATATTAAATAATTATTTCATTAAATTATTATTAAAAATATGATTATAATAGGATAGCAAGAGTGAAATGGGTTACTCTCAATATTGACCCAAAAAAAGAATGAAATTAAATATAGCTTGAATTAGAAAATTTATGTAAATATTGAAATTAATATAGTTGGGGTTAGGCAATTGGACAAATAATGGGATAGAAATATATAGAATATGCAAGAGCTCCCTTTTGGCCACAAAAGAAAAGTTTTGGTGGTATTGATATATTAGTCGTTCATCATCCATCACATTGTTCATGGATTTTTTCCTAAAGTTTGGAGGTTGCTAAGTATTATTGATCTAATGAGGAAGATTTATCTACTATTAGCTTCTACCATATGTTGAGAATGAATAGATATGCTACAAAAAGTCTCATGAGTAAAGGTGTAAACTTGGATTCAGAAGTCCTAATGAGAAGTGATATTCGTTCACTCACAAGTATTCTTTAACAATGATTTTGCTATTCAAAGAAAATTTCGTTTATATATCTATAATTCTTTTGGAGAAAAACATGAGGGGAATTTTGAGATCTAAAATGGGCCTTCTAAGAAAAATATACCACCAAAATAAAATTTAAAAGAACCAATAAGATTCAAGATAATGATGTTAACCATGGGGTATTCACCATTTTTGGAGTAAAAAAGTAAAAATGCTAAAAAGTAATAAAATTATAAAACTACCTTTTTAACTCATATTTTCAACTTATCTCTTAATGTTTTTACCCAAATTTCAAGTGGGAGTATCCGATGCAAAATTTAATTCCTCATGCAAGGAGTACCCATGTTGCATATTTTCGATGGACCCTGCTACACGAAAATTAACAAATACATGAAGGAATGGGATTCTAATCATGTTTTTCATGTATTTGTCATTTTTCTTATAGCGAGGTCCATCGAAAGTATGCAACATGGATACTCCCTGGATGAGGAATCAAATTTCACATCCAACAAGTGTTTCTGCTGAAAATTTGAGTAAACCCATAGGAAGATAAGTTAAAAAAATAATTTTTTTCTTCCCATGTAATGTAACCTTATTTTATTATTTCCATTATTATTTAATAATTTCCTTAGGAGGCCCATTTTAGACCTCAAAAATCCCTTAATGCTTTTGAAAAGCCCTTATACTTTAACATAGTAAAAAATTAATAAATATTGAAAAAATGCTAATATATATTAGGAAAAAATACCACAGTAAGATTGTCAGGTTAGAAGTATAATTGGCCTAAAAAAACTTCATTGTGTTATCCTCCTCTACATCATGCTTGAGGTGCTTATTTTGATTCAATAGCATATTTTATTTTTATTCACAAAATATAAGATTTCAAATAAATTATAAAATTTAAATTAGTCTTCCACTCAATGAAAAAAAATATTATATCAACTTTATATATATATATATATCAAATAATATATATATATATATATATATAACATATTTCTTATATAAAAAGTGAATAATCTTAAAATATGGGATAAAAATAATAGCTATAAAATAATCTCAATAACCATAAATAGCCAATATCATGTTTTCATTATCAATATCTATGCAACGAAGTTTAGTTCACTATCTGTGTGCACATTTGCTCATTTTTTCAATTTCTAGAAATATTTTATGAATATGGAAATAATTTAAAAATATTGAAAGAATGAATACAAAGGAAATGAACAATTTATAAATATTGAAAGGGAGTATGAATTCAAAGTACCTTATCATTTTTTTAAAAGATAATATTTTCTTTCCAGTAAAAATATTGGTATTTCATACAAATCAAAGCACTAAAAAATTATTGTTCAATTATATCTAATATTCAAATATATCTAGGATTGTCAATAGCTCTAACTTTCTTCTTAACCAAACCATTGTTAATAGTCATGGTTTCTGACTTACCCAAAACATAAATAGTCAAACATAAAAATAATTATGCAAGGTTCCACTTAGTATAACAACATCATTTAGAAAATATTGGCGTTCATGTGAGCAGAATGAAAAAAAAAATTCTGTAATTATTAAATTGTTCCAAATCTACCATGCCTAACAATATTCAACAACATTGATTGGAGGATGTCAATCTCCCCACCTTGAATCAATGGGGGTGCTTGAAATCGTACTTGTGGGTGTGTAGCATGCATTATCTATCTATATATATATATATATATATATATATATATATATATATATATATATATATATATATATATATATATATATATATATAGTTGTATTAAAATATCTTAAGCAATGAAAAATAAAAGAGGGGAATAAATAGTCCTTCTCAATATCATCTTTTTCGATCTTAGGAAGAGTTTATCTCTTGTTCTTGCAATGTCCCTTTATTCAAGCAATATGGAAAAATGATTTGCATCCTTTAGTGGATTGATCAATTTGACCAGGCAAAATAAGTTAGTATTTCACCTCTCAGTGTAACAACCCTTTTTCATAACACCTCATGTATGTAAACACAACAGTGTCTGAATCATGGAAATATGTAAATTTATGTGAAAATAATTTTATGATTAGCTTAGGGGAGGAAAATATGAACCCAAAGCTCTTAGGTGAAATCTATTTATGTGTCTATTGGAATACTTGTTGTCTGTATGTTTGGTTGCCTATGGTGTGCCATGAGCAAGCTCATACTAGCTTCACTTAATTTCTTTAAATACTACCTCAACCAAGGACTAGCATGAACTAAAAGTCATAAAAGTTTTGGAACAAGAAAAATGGGTTATGTCAATGCCCATATCTATCCCCTTCACCATGGAATGCGGTTGGGAGAAGGGAAGCTACGATAAAACATGGTTGAAGGTGTGAAGGAGAAGACACTTAATGTGTGATCATTTTAGTGAAGCGCAGAGGAAGGAAATAGTAAACATGTGAAATGAGATGAACAAGAGTGGTCACAAAGAACATAAACGAGAATAAGAACATCTCCAAAGAGAGGCAACGAAGCATCTACAATTAGTAAAATGACTAAATTAGATTAGATTTTCTCAAAAGTAGTGTTCAAAAGCTAGGGTGATATTCCCTAGATCTCTTGTACATAGGGCATTAGATAGTGTATCGAAGCCTAGAGGATTTGTTGAAAATGCAACAAGATGATGGAGCTTAGTGGAAACGAGTCACCTTCACTAAGTGGGCAGAGGCTATTTTTGGTGCAAAGTCTATTTTTATACTATGTGCATTTTTAGACATATAGATCATGGTCTATCAGTTGCAGGATGCTATTTGTGGATGATTGGTCATGTTGGTAAAAATAAATGGAATTATATTTTTAGACATATGGGTAGAGTCTATTTTTAGACTGCCAGGATAAAAAATAGAACAGTTGAATATTATTAGCTCTTAATAATATTTAGACTATAAACATTATCTTATCCTCTTGGAGCACTTTAGTTCAAGCTACGGATGTGGCACATGCAACTGCCAGAATGAAACACACTTTTCTTATAGTTGAGCTATTGCATGATGGACTTCAGTTAGAACTCAAGTGATTGAGTTTGGTGGAGTTGATTGAGGAGTTGATGGAGTTGTGTTCAGTTTGACTTGGTTGAACTAGTTGTATTTAGTCTAACTGCAGAATACACTAGTGATGAGTGATGTGAATTAATTATTAATTAATTCACTAATTATTAACTCATAAAGAAACTAAAGAATACCTCAGTTAACTTAGTGCATAGACAGTTCAGTGGAGACAGGTGTTAGAGGTGGAGACTACTATCACTTGTGATTATAGTTGTGCATGAGATTTTCACAATGAGTGATTGAGATTGCCAATGAGGATTGCGCAGTACAAGCCAAGGAAAATGATCTTGGATCATTCCTATTCTTACTTTGGATTTCGTAGTAGAGGCAGGCAGACAATGGAGGAGATTTGAACCTGTGACTTGATTCAGATCTGAGCTAGTTTGTGTGTAACAGGTGGAGATAGTACTGATTACTTGTGAGGAGTATTGTACTATGTATTGTGACATGTTCTCTATCATTATAATATATAGACAGTTGGGGCTTTTCAGTTGTATGCTTTCCCCAGTACATACTATGTTAATGTGTGCATGCGATTGGTGTTTCATTGTTTCTAATTCCACAAAATATATGATCAACGTAGAGGAGGTTATGTATTATGAATGCATTCCACAAATAGTGTATAATTGGGATAATCTCTATGAATAAGGGTCATATTATTCAATATTTCTACATGGTATCAGAGTAGAGTTGATCATCAGATCTATTATTCAGAAAGTGATTACATTTTATTTCTTCAAGCAGAGTCTGTAATCAGACCAGGTAGCCTCTGGATTCATCCTTCTTTTGGAATGTGAGATATCCAATAAAAGCCCATACAGTCAATCTTTGTACGAGAAATACTTTGTTCTCACAAATTTTAGATCAGAAGTGTTTGATTTTTGAGCTGGTGGAATTCAAATTTGCAACAGTGTTTTCTTGGTGTCAAAGTTGAAATGTCTTTTAACGGATTGCGATTGGAGTATGCTCTTAAGGGTAGCTCAAATTATATTGCATGGAAAGATAGCATGGAGGTGGTGTTAAATGACAATGGGCCGAAGGAGTTAATAGAGGCTGAGGTCCCAAAGCCTACTGATGCTGCTCACGCTGAGGCTTGGCAAAAGAAGACAAAAAAGTGTCGAAGGATTCTGTTGGAGGGCATGAAGGATCACATTGTATCCAGCGTGCATGGAAAGGCTTCTCCATAGCTGATGTGGAAAGCATTGACAGATTTATTCCAAAGCAAGAGCAACTAGAGGATGTTGGCACTCAAGGATAAACTCAGAAACATTAAGTGTGAGAAAGGAGAGAGTATGCCCAAGTATCTCACGAAGTTCACTCAATGCAGGGATGAGGTGGGAAGTGTGGGGGTGACTGTCGATGATGAGGACTTGGTGAGATTGGCTCTTCTTGGTCTTCTGAAGAGTTGTCATTCCTATCAGGACTCTATCAATGGTCGGGAGAAATTGCTAGGATGGGAGAGACTTTGGTCAAATCTTGTCCAAGAGGAGATCAGGCAGAATACCAGGGACAGATCTTCATCAAAGGCACCTCATGAAGAAAATTGTGCTTTGGCTACCAAAGAAAAGAAGGGGAAGAACAAGAAAACTTCTCATTCTGGTGCGAAAGGCAAGAAGCAAGACATGTCCAAGGTGAAGTCCTTTCACTATCACCAGCACAGACATTATGCCACAAATTGTCCAAAAAAGAAGAAAAATAAGCAAGCTGTTGGATTTGCAGTGGGAGAGGCCTTAGCCTCGTAGTTGGAGCTGGATCTTTCATTGATCGCATGCTTGGTATCAAGTGTGATTGGATCGTTATGGTTCTTGGACAGTGGTGTGTCTTTTCACATGACAGGAGATCAATATTTTTTTTCTGATCTGGGTGAGAAAGATCTTGGAGTGCACATCGGGATGGGTGATGATGGTAGATCCAGTGTGACCAGTATTAGTATCATTTCCTTTGAGAGGGATTCTAGTAAACCCTTTATATTGAAGGAAGTGATGCATGTTCCAGGATTAAAGAAGAATATTATCTCTGTGGCAATGTTAGAAGACAAGGGATATGATGTTGTTTTCAGTGAGTCAGGAACCTTTATCAATTGCATGTAGATGGCTTCACAACAATGGCATGGAAGGCAGAAGGATTGGTGAGCTGGGATGATGGCAAGCTGTGACACAGGAGATTGGGCCACCTTCACCATGGAGCCTTGAAGATACTGCAACAGATTTCTATTGGGCTTCCTAAAGGCACTCTTTTGCAGTCAAATCAGTGCAAGGGGTGTACTTTGGGAAAATTTGTGAAAGCCACCTTTCACGAGAAGGATAGTCACGCCATGACGATCCTTGAGAGAATTCACACAGACGTGTGTGGACCTTTCTCAGTAGCTTCGATAGCAAAGCACAGGTACTATGTGATCATTGTTGATGATTTCTCTTGAAAGTGTTGGATCTTCTTCATGTAGAAGAAGAGTGAGACATACTCAAAGTTCTGTGAGTTCAAAGCACTGGTCAAGAAGGAATTGGGGAAGAAGGTGAACACTCTTAGGAGCGACAATGGTGGTGAATTCATCTCTGGCAAGTTCAAGGACTTCTGCAGCGTAGAAGGGATTCGAAGAGAGCTCAGAATTCCCCATAACCCACAACAGAACGAGGTTGCTGAGTGGAAGAATAGAATAATCGTGGGTGCTGCATGAGCGATCTTACATGATCAGGGCCTACCCCTTCACTTATGGGTAGAGGCATGCAATACTGTAGTATATGTGCAGAACCGTTGTCCTCATAGGATACTTGGCATGAGTACACCCGAGGACGCTTATTCTGGTAAGAGGCCTGATATTTCTCATTTGAGGATTTTTGGTTCTAACATTTACATGCACGTGACGAAGGATGCCAGGAAGAAGCTGGAGCTAACTGCAGAGGTTGGGATATTTGTGGGGTACACTGATACACCCCATAACTATCATGTGTATTTGCCAGACAATCGCAAGACTGTTGTGCAACGGGATATCAAATTTCAGGAGGAGAAAGCCATGAAGAGTTCACTTGAGAGGGAGCCACACTTACATGCAGATGAGGAGCTATTAGTTCCTAAGGATGAGCTTCAGGATGTGGATCAGCCACATGATGAAGTTCATGGAGTGGAAGAAACCACTCATGTAGCGCCAACCATCAGAGGGCGAAAGTGCATTACAGAAGCTGAGCGACTGGCTCAAAATGTATAGAAGGTTGTAGGACCACCTACAACGTAGCGTAGATAGAGATAGTCACCTGATCGGTACATTGGATACATGGCTCTTATGAGAAAATGTGTTTTGACTGAGCCATCCTCTTTCGAGGAAGCTGTGGAAGATCCTGCATGGGTAGATGCCATGGTGGAAGAGTATGACTCGATTGTTAGAAACAGTGCATGGAAGATTTTCCCAAGACCGGAAGGGAAATCAGTGGTGGGTTCGAGATCGATCTACAAAGTGAAGCAGGCAGCTGACGGGAGTGTGGGGAAGTACAAGGCAAGATTTGTTGCCCGAGGCTTCTCAGAGATAGAGGGGATCGATTATGAGGAGACCTTTTCACCTATCGCAAGGTATTGTTCCATATGGATGATTCTTACTCTTTCAACACAGATGGGGTGGCACATTCATCAGATGGATGTGAATACTTCGTTCCTCAACGGAGTCACTGAGGAGGAGGTGTACGTAGATCATCCCAAAGGTTTCGAGATCTTCAGCAGCGGGTCGCATGTGTGCAGGCTCAACAGAGCTATATGGGTTGAAACAAGCACCACGTGCTTGGTACACACGGATAGACAGTTATTTCACCGGACTTGGATTCTCCAAGAGTGAGGTGGATCCTAACCTATATCAGATTGTGGTAGAGAGTAAGTTGCTTATCATTGTACTTTATGTAGATGATTTGATTTTGACAGGAGATGAGCTGTTGATACTTTCATGCAAGGATGATCTTGCTAGAGAGTTTTATATGAAGGACTTGGGTCTCCTTCATTATTTCCTGGGATTGGAAATTTGGCAGCACAGTGATGGACTATTTGTTTCTTAGGGTAAGTATGCCCAGGAGATACTGGAGAAGTTCAACACGCATGGCTACAAACCTGTTGATACTCATCTTCCTCGAGCTTGTTGGAAGGAGGATGCTACTTCAGCAGAGGTAGTGGATGCCACTGTTTATCGACAGTTGGTGGGGTCGCTTATGTATCTGGTCAATACACGACCCGATATATGTTATGTTGTTAACTAGCTTTCACAAGCTATGGTTAAGCCAACCAAGCTCTTCTGGAAGGCAGGCAAGCATGTATTGCGTTATCTCAGAGGCACATCAGGATATGGATTGTGGTACAGACAGGAGGATGAGGTGAAACTATGCGGCTTCATAGATGCATACTAGGCAGGGAGCCCAACGGACAGAAAGAGCACATATGGAGGGATCTTCAGTATCATGTCGACAACAGTTTCTTAGTACATCAGGAAGCAGAGATTTGTGGCACTCAGTTCAGCAGAGGCCGAGTATATGGCAACAAGTTTGGCTGCATGCGAGGCTATATGGATGAGAAAGATCTTGGTTGGGTTGTTCGAGTCACACTTGGAGCCTACAGTGACTTATTGTGATAACTAGAGTTGCATTGAACTCTCGGCTAATCTAGTATTTCATGATAGATCCAAGCACATCGACATTAGGTACCTTCATATCAGAGATTTTGTGCAGTGGAGAATCATGTTATTTTCATACATTCAAACGGAGGATCAGGATGCTGATATCTTGATGAAGGCACTCAGCAGGAGAAAATTCGAATACCACCGAGGTAGGATAGGGGTTGTAGATAATCCATATCTTGTTGAGAGGGAGTGTTGAAAATGCAACAAGATGATGGAGCTTAGTGGAAAGGAGTCACCTTCACTAAGTGGGCCACAGGCTATTTTTGGTGCAAAGTCTATTTTTAGACTATGTCTATTTTTAGACATATGGATCATGGTCTATGAGTTGCAGGATGCTATTTGTGGATGATTGGTCATGTTGGTAAAAATAGATGGACTTCTATTTTTAGACATATGGGCCGAGTCTATTTTTAGACTGCCTGGCTAAAAAATAGAACAGTCGAATATTATTAGCTCTTAATAATATTTGGACTATAAACATTATCTTATCCTCTTGGAGCACTTCAGTTCGAGCTACGGATGTGGCACATGCAACTGGCAGAAGGAAATATGCTTTTCTTATGGGTCAGTTGAGTTATTGCGTGATGGACTTCAGTTACAACTCAAGTGATTGAGTTTGGTGGATTTGATTAAGGAGTTGATTGAGTTGTGTTCAGTTTGACTTGGTTGAGCTAGTTGTATTTAGTCTAACTGCAGAATACACTAGTGATGAGTGATGTGAATTAATTATTAATTAATTCACTAATTATTAACTCATAAAGCAACTAAAGAATACATCAATTAACTTAATTCATGGACAGTTCAGTGGAGACGGGTGTTAGAGGTGGAGACTACTATCAGTTGTGACTATAACTGTGCATGAGATTTGCACAATCAGTGATTGAGATTGCCAATTAGGATTGCACAATACAAGCCAAGGAAAATGAGATTGGATCATTCCTACTCTTACTTTGGATTGTGCAGTAGAGGCAGGCAAACAGCGGAGGAGATTTGAACCTGTGACTTGATTCAGATCTGAGCTAGTTTGTGTGTAACAGGTGGAGATAGTACTGAGTACTTGTGAGGAGTATTGTACTATGTATTGTTACATGTTCTCTATCATTATAATATACAGATAGTTGGAGGATTTCAGCTGTATGCTTTCCATAGTACATACTGTGTTAATGTGCACATGCGATTGAAGTTTCATTGTTTTTAATTTAGCAAAATTGATGATCAACGTAGAGGAGATTATGTATTATGCATGCATTCCACAAATAGTGTATAATCGGGATAATCTCTGTGAATAAGGGTCATACTATTCAAAATTTGTACAGGATTAGTGGGGAGTGAGGTGGAGGAAGTGGATCACTATGGTGCTTTCCATGAGGGTGTGAGACCACCTGGTGCTTTTTACCTAGTTTTTCAATGACTAGGATATGGAAATTTGAATCAGTGTGGTGCTTCTTGCAAGGTTGTAAAACTACCTTGAAAGTGGAATACAAACACTTTTAATTCTTTTCATGAAAAGGTACTTCTGAAACCACCAAAACAAAGTGATTCAACCTCTCGGAACTTAGACATAACACATTCGACCTTGGGTGAAGCCCTGTATTTTAAATTAGTGAGTAAGTGAGTCACTTTCGTTCTCATTAATAGAGAGCACACGTGAAATAGACTAGATATTGAACTCCCGCTCTCAGGTATGTAGCTAATAATTGTGTGTGAAACTCCTTGGTTGAAAATTCCCTCAAACTTTGGATATCGCTAGATGATGGACATCTGCAAGAAAGAGAAGATTCTAGTTAGCCTATTATTGGCTAAAAAGATAAGTATAAATAGCTTATACATTTGGTTTTTTAAAAAGTAATGATTCTTGTTAGATTGTGCAGGCTGCAAGATTTTACGTATTTATGAATGTGTTGATTGTAAGACTTGCAAGGTTCCTGATGTACTCATGGATCGAACGATGTCATGTACATCTATGAAGACTTAATGCTTACTTGCAAAATGTTGTTGTTTATTATGATGTTGAGCTTGGGGAAATTAGTTGTTCATGTGAATTTACCTTTTCCTCTAAGATCTATGATAAAAGTATGTTTACATTGAATAATTGGTTGTCATGTGTTAATTGCAAATCTGTGGCCTCACACTTTTGGGACATAGTTCTCACGAGTAAGGAGTTCGAATTTTATGTATTTTAAATACCATCACAGAGTTTGATGGCTTGGACTTTAAGCCCTTCAGTTGTAATTCACCTCAATACTAAAGAGAGTTGGAGACAAGCAGATGTCACTTTTCTGGTCTTCAATGGTGTTACATAATTCGTAAATTGGTCCTTGAGATGAGACCGAAGATACAACTCGTAGTTAATATAGGTATAGTTGAGTTGACAATGAGTAGGCCCTTATAGAAACATCGACCATAACTTGTACCTTAACTTTTAGGGCATTATATTAAGAATACTTATACATCGCACAAGAAAACATTAAATATAATGTAACAATGTACATATTGGTGGATATAACTTAATATCCTCCCATGGTAACAACCTAAAAATAGAAAACCTTTTGATGGCAGAAGCCTTATGGAGTGATAGTAATTATTGCATCAAGTATATATATAAGATGGGGAAATGTTAGTTAGGGCGAAATGTTAAGTAAGTTGAATAAATAATAGAATTTTTCAAGTGTTTAATTTTGGCTTTAAAATTATGTTAAAATTTTACTAAAAAATTATAGTGATCACAAACTAAAAAAATTCATTTTTATTCTTAATTTATTTTGAAATATTTTTCAAATTTCAAATTGTGTTTTTATACACATATATAGATAAATATTATAATCCCTTTTTAAACCAAATTAATATATATATATATATATAAAAATAATTAATTTTTATAGTAAATTTGTGATTAATTATTACTTTATAAATTATATTTTCTGTTAAAAAATAATAAAAAAATATTTAATTAAAATTTTAATTAATAAATATTTTTTTGAAAATTTCAATCCATAATTCCAAAAAATTATACCCAATTCCCTATTTCAATTAATACGACCATCGTTCTCTACCATTATGAAAATCGTCGGATCATTTTTTGCCAATATGAAAATTGTCACGGAGTGGAGCTTGGCAAAGATATTCACTAAATTATAAATAACTAGAAAACAAATATTTACAAATGGGAAAATAGCTATCGTGTTTTGGAAATCAAATCAACATTACAAATTTATTAATTTTAATTGGATTTTTAACCAAATTTATTAATAAATTAATTTAGATGAAATGCTAAAAAATCATTTTATAAAATTATTATGAAAAATATATTTACAATAAAGTAATTTTAGGGGAAAAAGTTAAAATTGAATATTGTTGTGTTAGGTAATTTTATGGAAACATTAAAATTGAATATAGTTGGCTGTAAGAAATTAGACAAATAATGGGACAAACACATATGGAATATGCAAAGGCTTCCCTCTAGCCACAAAATAAAACATTAAAGTTTTGGTGGTATTGGTAGATTAGTAGTTGGTTATCCATCACCTTGTTACATTGATATTTTCCTAAAGTTTGCAAGTTGCTAAGTATTATTGACCAGCTCACGAAGATCTCTCTAGTATTAGCTTGTGTCATATGTTGAAAATGAACAAATATACTGCAAAAAAGTTAGTGATTAAAGTGGTAAACATGGATGCAGAAGTCGTAATCAGAAATGGTATTAGTTCTCTCACAAGTATATGTTAACAATGATTTTTCTATGAAAAGTAAATTTGGTCTATATCTATAAGTCTTTTGTAAAAAAACCTTGAAAGACCTTTAACATAGTAAAAAAATAATAAATATTGAAAAAACACTAATATATTATTAAGAATAAAAATTATAATAAGTTTACCAAATTACATGTATAATTGCCCTCGAAATATTTTCATTACACTATCCTTCTATATAAATCACCATCAAAATGGTTTTTTTTATTAAAACTATAATTTAATCACAATATATATAATTTCAAATAAATTTCAATATATATTATAAAATATAAATTACTATTTTAATTAATTAGAAAAGATATTATATCAAAAATATATATAATTAATTTAAATATCATAAACAAATAATTAATAATTGTGTTAAAAAATCAAATAATATAATATAAATTAAAAAATCACACATTTTTAGAATATATTTCCTGTATATAAAAAGAAAATAACTTGGAAAAAAAACTTGATAACCATAAAATAATCACAGGAACAATGGCCAATATCATGTTTTCAGTATCAATATCTATGCGACTAAATTTAATTCAATTTCTATTTTTAAACACGGTGTACACATTTGACCGTTTTTGCAATTTCCGGAAATAATTTACGAATGATCAATTTCTGGAAATAATTTACGAATATGGAAGAATTTATGAATATTGAAAGAAAGAACGAAGTCAAATTACTTAACCACGTTTAAGATAAACAATTTATGAATATCAAAAGAAAGAATGAATTAAAGTACTTAACCACTTTTAAAATAAACAACTTATAAATATTGAAAGAAAGAATGAATTAAAGTACTGGATCATGGTTTTAATTTCCTGAAATACTTAACCACGTTTAAGATAAACAATTTATGAATATCAAAAGAAAGAATGAATTAAAGTACTTAACCACTTTTAAAATAAACAATTTATAAATATTGAAAGAAAGAATGAATTAAAGTACTGGATCATGGTTTTAATTTCCTGAAATTTTCGTTATTGATATAAATCAAAAGACAAGTTTATTGATTATTGAGGTTGAGGAATTGTTTAGACGGTTATTTTTGATTAGAATTTGGATAAAAGATTTGAATAAATTTTGCAGAAAGGAAAATGAGTATTAATTTTTGAAAGTAAAAATGTATTCAGTACTATAAAAAAAATTTAGGGCATTCAAAATTTGTTAGGGCACCTAAAATCTTGAAATTTAACAAATTGTTTAGATGGTTATTTTTTTGCCAGAACTTGGGTAAATTTTTTTTAACAAATCTGGCAAAAAGAAAAATGAGTGTTAGAAAGTAAAAACTTATTTAGCACCATCTAAAACTTCTAGGACACCCAAAATCTTGATATTAACAACTGTAACCTGTATTTACAAAATTACTTACCAAAATTTATCAAAATTTTACTAAATTTTCATGATTTTCAAAAGGAAAAACAGACCTGAAAATTATTGTTCAAATATATCTATGATTCAAACATAGTTAATAGCTACGGCATTCTACTTAACGAAACATAAATAGTCAAACAAGGTTCCAATTAATATAACAGCATCAGAGTGAAACAAGGTTCCAATTAATATAACAGTATCAATTCAGAAAATGTTGCATTCATGCCAGGGGAATGAGAAAACATTTTCTGTAATCACTAAATTCTTCCAAATCTGTCACGGCTAACAATATTCAACAGCACTGATTGCAGCATGTGAATCTCCCCACCTCGAATCAATGGGGGTGCTTGAAATCGTACTAGTGGGTCTGTAGCATGCAATAGTATTACCAGCAGTTCAAGTCCCATAGACTCGGAGCCTGCAACGTTCAAGTCCCATAAAACTCCAGCAGTTGACAGCAAATATCTTCAAGTTGAGGAATAGGCATATCGAACTCCAGAAACCATGGGTTCTCTGTATCCAATGGCAACTTGACTCGGAGGCACCTGGTTGCCAGATAGAAGGCAGCGCCAGCTACCTGGCGGGGTTTGAACTGGAGACATACCGTCGTCATCAAACCATCATTCACAAAGTTCCAAGCAACCTGTGCAAACATAGAATGCCATTGTTCAGCTCTGAACTTCTTGAGGGCAGAGGCGAGGTGATTGTAAGGGGTTTCGATCTCGAGATCGAAGTTTAGTGTTGTCAGCACTAAATGCTCCCCCTTCAATATTAGTTGTTGCATCTGCTCGAGATGCGCAGTGGCTGCTTCTCCGTTTTCATGGATGGCTTTCAAAGAAAGTTCCTCCAACATTTTCATTCGCTCATCACTGAGTTTGTTGGCGAGGAGCAGGCAGCTGGTTGCGATTGTACATCTGTCGTTGCTGCTGTGAGATTGGCGGAGATAGAATCGGTGGCACAGTATGGTAGCTGTTGCGATGGTCACCTGGGACAGCCCTAATTCCACTCCCAGACGTTTAATGAAAGAGCAGTACGATTGCCGGAGGGGATTCTCTTGCTCTGCGTCGATTCCATGGATTCTGGAAGGGCTAGATCTGTCGATTTGGGATCTGGTAAAATACCATCCGTCGCCTAATCCATGGATTCTGGAAGGGCCGGATTCCTCGTCTTGGCATCCGGCAGGCATTTTTCAACGCTTGGGGTTCGACACCGCGCGATGCAGGCGGAGGACGAGAATGAAGGATGGTGGTCCGTAGAATGGAGAAGACGTCATTTATGTAGGCGAGAAGAGGTCATTTATGTAGGCGAGGCAGTGAGACGGAGTCACCAATCCGATGACTAATTGGTTTGAGTAATGGAGATCCCAGAAAATCGGAAGTATAGAATTTTTGGTTGGTTTCAGGTTTTCTTAGGAGCCGTTTATCGTTTAAGATTTCAATTTTAGTAAAAATTGTTTTCTGTGGTTTTATTGAAGTAAAAATTGTTGTGTGGTTTTAGTGATGGGGAGTTTGAAAATATAGAAAATATGTTGGCTATTAGGTTTCATTTGAGCGGTTGAAGAGATAGTTGTTATCTTGCTCACTTGAATTCAAATCTAATTTGTGATATGTTCTTTTTTATGTAGTGATTTAACTGGTAAGATAGTAACATCTCACTTCCTAAGTGCTTAAGAGTAGGATTAGATGTTTCTAAACTTCTTAACCCTAAAACTTGGCTCAACTAGTGTCATTGACCACCCCAAAGTCACCATAAAGTTGTTCATTTGATGACATTTACTTTAATAAATGTAAATAAGTACTTAAAAGCAATGTTCCAATGTGTGTTTATAAAATGATAGTGTGAGATAACTATCAAAATGATAGTGTGAGATAACTATCTTTTACTTATAACGATATTGATTTATTAAATCTCTAATATATTTAATTATGGTTTATAGTATGCTATTTCAATTTATATATACACACATTATCATTGATAAATTTTATTTTAAGACTTTTTAAATGCTAGAAAAATTGGAGGTCATTTTTTTATTTTTTTCTAAACCAAATCTATAATAATTTGGGTGTTAATGTTAATATTTAAAATTTGTATACAAGTCTGAGATTTAAAATTTTCGTATTAAGAGTGAAGGGAACTCTACTTGAATGGTTTATGAGGCACAATACTTGCTAAGGTTTTGCAAATGGGGTAGCAAGCTAAGTGGGCTTGATTTTCAGGAAAACTCCACAGTTAAGCGTGTTTGAGCCAGGGAGAGGTCATCTACTACATCTCATGGAAGTGTTCATAGAATGAGGTCATCTACTACATCTCATGGAAGTGGTCATAGAATGACTTACTTAACTCATTTGAATCCCAAAATAATATCTAATATAAAATTTTCATTCAAATAATAATTGATATAGGAATAATTAAGCAATAAATTAATTAGAAGTACAAGACTCTTACTAGAATGTCTTTTTGCTTATAGACATGTCTATTAGAGATATCCATCTTATATTAGGGATCTCTAGGTGCCATGCACCATCAAATTTACATCTTAACTTCTTATTTATTAGTTTCAATGTAAGATAGAATTGGAGTTCACATGAATCTTTTGTTCATTTTCATATGAAGCTATTCAAAGATCTTGTGAATATTTTTTTATTCAAGAGATCAAGAAACAATAGTTTTATAGGCCAAATCAACTAATCAACTACTATGTTACGCTCTAGTAGGGAGAAATATAGTGACCTGTGTGTGAGACATGAATTATTGGATAGAAAATAGTAATAATGAAACATAGTGTCATCTAATTTAAAGACGTAATAACAATTTCGTTCAGTTCAATTTGTTGTTTTATAATTTATTTTCGTTAATAAAATTATAAACAATTTTTTTGGAAAAAATCATAGCACTTATATTACAGTAAAAGAAATTGAAATAATAATGATACATGCGAGTATTCACAATAGTTCAAAACTTCATGTTTAAATTTAATTGGAAAAACATAATTAAAAATAAGAATATATGTATTTTAAAAAGTGTGAAATATCTATAAAATATCAATAATAATAAGTGCAACCACATAAAATAAATCATTGGTAATAATATTCATAACTATATAAAATAAAGGAGTTGCTAATAACAAGAATATCCATTTAAAATAAATGGTTGGTAGAGTTAGACAAGGATCAATCCATAATAAGCATCAAACCACTAACCCACAATACATTTCAAATTTCCCATATATATATATCTATATATATATATATATATATATATATATATATATATATATATATATATATATATATATATATATAATTAACTAAACTATAACCTTATTTTAAATTCTCATTATTATTAATTATAAAAAGAATTAATATATTTATGTAATTGAGACGTAGAGGTGGAGGAATCACACACAATTTAGATAGGTGGATGGCATGACACACTTTTCTATGCATAACTTTATGCTAGATTTAATTTCATTAGTATATGATCTCATTCTTGGAAAGCTTATGGTGTGTTGAAAGAGTTAGGAGGGAAGGGGAGGCTTGGGTTTTCTTCCTATCATAGTGGTTGGAACATCATTTATCTTCCATGTTGTGTTATGATGCCTGTTTTGTTATGATGGTATCTATGTCTTGCAATTGTACTGGTGCATCACATTAAGCGTGGGATCAAAAAATAGTAATAGTAAAACATGATGTTGGGTTTCTATCATTTGAATTTTTCTAGCCATGACAATGAGTTTATTGAGTGGATATTGAGAGCCAACAAGTGTGGCTCATCATTAGGATGATGATGAGAAGTATGATAAAGACCAAAGAAAAAATAGGAGATATTCTCTTTTGTTCTATATCCACATTTGTGTACTTGAAATGTCAACTCAAAAAAACCATTGTGATGAAAGTAATATTTTGGTACTATAATTTTTTAACATGCATATCAGATTAAAAGAAATTTTAATAATAAACAATAGGTATGAATAACATAATCTTTCAAAACTTCATATTTAAATTTAATTAGCGAAGATATGATTAAAAATAAGAATATTTTTATCTATAAGAATATGAAATAAATATAAGATACAAATAATAGCAAGTGTAACTATACAAAATAAACAAATCCATATAAAGTAAAAGGTTGTTTATAATAAGTGCAACTATATAAATTAAATGACAAGTAAGCAATGATAGGCATCAATCCATGATAAGCATCAAAACTCTTAGGGCTTCACGATACATCTCAGTTTGCTATAATTAATAAAATCAGTAAATAGTTGTTGAAAATTAGTGCAACTATATAAACTAAATTACTAGTAAACACTCATAGGCATCAATCCATGATAAGCATCAAAATGCTTCATGATAAATCTCTTTTTTCTATAATTAATAAAATCATGAAAACTATGGAAATTGTAAAAATAAAATGGTTGGAAATGTCAATAGTGATCAATTCATGATAAGCACCAAACCACTTATCCCACTATACATCTCAAATTTCCCAAATTCAAAAAATTCTTAAAATTAACTAAATTATAACTTTATTTTAAATTATTATTATTAATTATAAAAAAATATCTGAGTTTAACAATATTCTTATCCAAGGAGATTCACCGTCACTTTACCATGGAGATTAACTTTTCTTACAATAGCACATACCAAATATCACACATGTTGATATTACATTTGTTTTGTTAATTAATTTGAGATAATTTAATTAAAACATAGTGAATAACTTGTAAATAAATCTTAACCCTTGATGCGTGAATTCTACTATGAATATTCTCGCATATTCCATGGAACATATATCTTTACCGTCCAACAAACAATTTATAATAATTAAATTAAAATTATTAAAAACCTATTCTAAAATAGACATGCATAATTAACTAAATTATAATTTAATTTAAAGTTCTTATTAGTATTAATTATGAATCGAATTAAATATTAAACATATATACATTTGAAAATCACATGTAACAAGATTCTTAATCTTAGAGATTCAACCCCACTTTATCATGAAGAATATTAACCGGTTTATCCTACAATACCATGGATGAATATGAGGGTTTATCAATACCACATGCCCAAAAATTCATAACTCCTTTCATATGACACTTTTCATAGAACAATTTTTTTCCAATTAATCAACTTAATCAAAAGGAAAAAAATTATACCTACTTTGGAAATAAATCTCAATCTTTCATTTGTGAAAACCACTAGGGATAATCTAGAATGTTACATGGACGTTAAATCCCTACCATCCACGTTGTAATTATTGATAATTAAATTAAAATTATTGAAAAAGTACTCCAAAATATACATGTGTATATACATAGTGATAAAAAACTAGCAGACTTATATAATTTACGTGACTCATAAAATCACACTGATATCAATCCATAAAAAATAGATAGATTAAAACTTATGTTAAATTATTATTATCATTATTATAAACTGAAAAAAGATTTAATAAGTTAATTAATTAAATATACATTTAGAAAACACGGAACAAGATTCATAACCCTGGAAATCTATCTCCACTTCACAGTGGAGATGCTTAATCTATAGATAACCTTTGTTATAATACGATGGTTTATCAATTTAACTAAAAGGGGAAAAAGGTCATGACTACTTTGGAGAGAAGTCAGAACCTTTGTTGTGTGTATACTACTAAAAATAGTTATAAATTTTTTTGGAAGTTAAATCCTTATAATCCACATAAAAATTACTGGTAATTAAATTAGAATCCTAGAAGCCCCATTTCAAAATACTATCAACATAATTATAAATTAAGGTCCATTTTAAAATATAAATTAAAATAGTGATGAGTCATATTAGTAACCATGATAATTTCAAACCCCTTCATAGATATGTAAAAATGCCTCTCTCTCTCTCTCTCTCTCTCTATATATATATATATATATATATATATATATATATATATATACACCAAGTTGACTGATTTGTTATTCTGACATTTCACCCTAAAAGAGGTTTTCATATCAAGAGATTTAGTCCTTCTCATCCCTTGGTAGATCTAGAGTTAAGATGGCTCAAAGAATGGTTTATTTATTTATTATAATTATTTATTTTATTATTTCATTTCATTAATTTTTTTTGGTTTTCATGCAATTCTCTATCATAACGTCTACTTTTAATTAAAATATTGTATTTCGCTAACCGCCATTTCTTGAATTGGTTGCATCTATTCTATTTAAACATAATGATAGATTTGTTTTTTCAACTTTGTCTTGAGGATGAATGACATTAGATGTTTTGAAACCTTGACGAGCAAACTATAATGTGATTAGTCTGAAACAAATTCTCCAAAAAAGTCAAAATGTTTTGAATAATAATAATAATAATAATAATAATAATAATAATTATTATTATTATTATTATTATTATCATTATTGTGTTATCTGACCAAGTAAAAATGTTTACATAATAGGACAAAATATATATAGTGGGTTGGTTGCGAGATACATATATATATGTGTGTGTGTGTGTGCACGCATGTGTGCATTTGTGCAGGTGTGTGTGTGTCAAAAGGAGTATATGTGTGTGTGAGAGAGGATATATATACTGTGTTGGTTGCAATATATGTGTGTGTGTACGCACACGTGTGTGTGTCAAAAGGAGTATATATGTGTGTGAGAGAAAAGTTGTGCATATTGTATATCATATGCATATTACATTAAACACTAACTTCATAACAAATCTAGTTTGCTAAAATTAATAAAATCACAAAAACTAGGAAAATCATAAAAATTAAATGGTTGTTAATAACAAGAACATCCATATAAAATAAAGGCCCACAATATTTTTTCTGGTTAATTTTAATCAAAATTCGACTGAGATTTTTAAAAACTTGAGTTTAAATTATTTAAAGTGCATAATTTGAGTGCCCCAGTTTTTTAGGGTATTGAATCCATTTACGGATTCAAAAGTATATTTTAAACAAAAAAAAATCTTTAATGTGTATGATCGGATTTTGGTGAATTCCGCTGAAAAATGTTATTTCGTCTATAAGTTAGACTAGGCCTAAAATGAATGGTTGTTGAACTCTGACAAGAAACAATCCATAATAAACATCAAAAGACTCACTTCGTGACACATCTCATTTGTTAAAATTAATAAAATCATAAAAAATAGAGCAGCCATAAAAATTAAATGACTAGTAAATTCCTACATGCATCAATCCATGAATCCCACAATAATTTTCAAAGGGGGTGGTGTGGAATGGCTTCCCCATCCACAATATCTTATGAAATTTAATGTCATTAATATACGAACAACTTCTGTAGTGTTAGCAGAGTTATGAAAGAAAGGGAGGCCTCTGTCTAGTTCTTGTCATGGTGGTTGGAACATCAATTATGTGCCCCATTGTGTTATGATGGTTTCTATGTCCTCCATTTATGAATAGCTTCAGAGTTTTTGAGATGGTGTCATTACAACATGGGTTCTTCTGAGTGGAGTATGTTAGTGTTGAAGGATTTTGTGTTCAGACCTAGGGTGCTCCAAATCCGTAAAACCGAGCTCTTAGGAGTGGAATTATTTTGCACTAATTGAATTATTAAGATAGCAATAATCTCCCTTTTTAAGTTCCTAAGTGTGGGACTAGATGTTTCCAAATTTGTCAAATCTAAGAGTTGGTTAGTGGTTTCACTTTACATGCCAAGTTCATTGTACATGTTGTTCATTAATGACACTTATTTCAATGTTATTCTTGAATGTAGTGAATTACCTAAAACAATGTTCCATGTGTGTGAGTATGAGATGATTGTGCTATAGTATGAGATGACAGTAACGATTATCTTTCACTTATACCAACATTAATTTATTGAATCTTTAATAAATTGATGAGGATTTAATCATGATTTATAAGATGCCTTTTTAATTCATATACACACAAATCAAAAATTATTTTGAGACTTTCTAAACAACTAAAAAATTTATATGTTATTTTATTTTACACATATTTAAACCAAATCTAAAATAAATATCATATTAACCCTCATA
Organism: Pinus tabuliformis; assembly: GCA_031772625.1. Taxonomy (NCBI): domain Eukaryota; kingdom Viridiplantae; phylum Streptophyta; class Pinopsida; order Pinales; family Pinaceae; genus Pinus; species Pinus tabuliformis. The sequence goes on along the minus strand of CM062818.1, from coordinate 1,256,549,092 downwards.
TCTAGAAGTTATATGCGAGTCTAAGGTGGAAGTTATCTATAAGCCTAAGCTATAACATACCTTTTTGACACCATATTAGAAACCACATACTACTGGCAAATGCCTCCTAGACACAGTATTAAAATCCACATATTGTGTTACTTCACCAAATTTTACTTGAAAGAAATTTAGATATACTAGGTTCAATGGGTTCATATATAATCATCTCATAACAAAGTTAACATAGGAAATTCTATTCATGCACACATCACATCAAAGAGGAAGAATCAATCATGATCATTCAAGATCCTAGATTCAAGTTTCCCTCCTTTGAGGATTCAGGACAAACATTAATGGAGATAATGTCATCAATATATTTTAACTAGATTTTCCATATAACATGTTCATAATCGTACTGTCATTGTTGAAACTACCATTGAAATATAACTTATGCAATATGAATAAATAACTAAAACGAGTCTCAATGGATGCAGTTCATCATACGGTGCATAATGCATATACTAGATAACATGAACCACATCCCATGCCAATGGATCAAACTAGGTAGAAGAGAGAATGTCACTTGGAAAGCTAAGCACTGCCACCCAACCTAGAACTAACTCTTCCAGTTCACCCCTGAGCCATAAGTTCTTTCCATTGATCAATTGCCTCTTATTGATCTTTGCAATGGGTATTTAATACCCTCTTTCATGATATGGTTTCCATTAGAGGTGTTATGCTTTTATGGATTTTTTATCCATTTGCTTAGGATTTTCTTACAAAGCTCACCTTTCTCTCCCGTGAGGCTTTTCCTCATAAAAGCTTGGCTTTCTCTCCCATAAAGATTTTATGTTTTTCTCAATTCATATTTATCTCGAATCCATCAAGCTTATCTAGAATTGAATCTAGAAGATTTATCATGAAAGAATTATCCCTTCCCATTCACTAATGGTATTTGGCAAGAATCTCATCTCTTAGTATCTCCCTTTTTCAAGTTATTAATTATTTTATTTATTATATAAAGTATCTACTTTTCTTGTTACACAATAGACCTAGATATTCTCAAATTAGGTTAGCTAAGTTTTACATACAAGGGAGGGGTGTTAAATGCTCCCCACCCCCCCCAAATTTACACCATCCTCGATGTATTACGACATCTTATTGTTGGCATTATGATACAGGTGTTTTCCTTGATGGAAACTCACTCAGATGAAAGTTCACAGTGTAGCAGGTCAACAAAAAAGGATTATAGATTAGACTCCGAAGAATGAAGAAATATAGGTATACACTTGTTCACTTTGTCCAAGGTGTGTATACATGCGGTTTAATAGAACAAAACTAGAGTATAACGTATACATGCACTTTCACAAGAAGAAAAGTGCGTACATGTTGGAAAACCATGTTTTTGGTCCAAGGTATTTGATCCAAGGTAATTGGTCTGAGGCATTTGGCCCAAGGTATTGACCCTAGTTATTGGGGCCAAGGTATTCATCCTAAGTGGTTTTGGTACAAGGTATTGAGAAAGGCCTAAGAGTACATAAGGAGGAGAAGATCATTAGGCCAAAGTGTGCAAGAAATGACATTCTAAGGAATACTTCTATCTGAAGTATATATTATGTTGCAGGGTTATGTTTGGGACTAGATCTGAAATATTCAAGTGCACCTTGAGTTCAACATTGGATCAAGAATCATGAAACTTGAAATGACTTATTCTTGAATGATCTAATATTGGTTGAGACTAGATCTGATGTTTTGCACCTGTTCTATTTGTTATCTATCATGATATGGGTTTGTCTGAAGTCTGGAATTGCAGCAAAGTTCTAAGTCAAAATTTGCAGATCTGTATGCAAGCTCATCTTGGCCAAAGGGCGTGTACACACAAGTTCAACTCTTTCAAGTAGCATATACAAAATGAAAAGCTTATTTTCAGATATAATTGAGCTATCTGATCAGATTCTGTTTTTTTACTGTTGTCTGCCAATGAAGTCTTCTTAGATCTGAACATAGAACTGTTGTATAACGAAATTGAGTCTGTCTGATTGATTGATTGAGAAGGAAGGGTGATCCAAGTTTCTATTTGTTCTAAATTCTGTAATATGACTGTACATATTCATAATGTCACTGATTGGTACACTCTATGGTTCAGAAGTTTATGATTCAGTATCGTTAGAGATATATGCATTTTGGGTTAAAGAAAGTTGCGTATACATGCAGGTTGGGTTCTATCTATTGGCATTACGATACAGGTGTTGTCCTTGATGGAAGCTCACTCAGATGAGAGATCATAGTGCAGCGGGTCAATAGCAAAGAATTAATGACCAGACTACAAAGAATGAATAAAAGGAGGTATACGCAGGTTCACCTTGACAAGGGACCATATACAAGCAGGTTACCAGACCAAAAGAAGCATATAACATACACACGGACTTTCACGGAAGGAAGAGCGTGTATATCTTGGAAAACTAAGTTTTGGTCCAAGGTATTTGGTCCATGGCATTTTGATCCATGTTTTTGATGCAAGGTATCTAGTCTGAGGTATTGACCCTAGGTATTTGGTCCAAGGTATTGGTCATAAGTGGTTTTGGTCCATGGTATTGAGAAAGGCCTAAAACTATAAAGGAGGAGAAGATCATTAGGCAAAGTGTGCAAGGATTGAATATCTGATAAAGTGGAAGATCCAATATGTAGGTGATGGGTTTGTGATGCTTTGCTAAGGACTATGTGGCAAATGAAGGTTGATGGACTAGGATCGTGAAGATTAAAATGCATTATCATTATATGGTATGATCATGAATATGTCATATATGAATACTGACGCATGTTTTATCCTTTATATATGATGATCTGGGTATGTCTGAAGTAGAAAATTGAAGCGAAGGTATAAGTAATTATTTTTAGATTTCTACGTTGTTTCCCTTTGGTAAAAGGGCGTATACATGTTGGTTTGACACATCCAAGTAGCGTATACCTTATGAACTTGATGGCTGAAGTATCAGTTGCTTCTGATTGCTGTTATAGAGATCTCAGTTATGCTTTGTGTTCTGGTGACTATGTTTTGTTGAATGTGATCTGAAAAGTCAGATAGATTGAGTGATTCAATTTTGAGTGATTCAGAGATTGATGATTGGTTAATGAAATGGTTGTATTGTAGTGGTGATTGATTTTGAGCTTCAATGTCTTGATGGGTCCAGTATGAAAATTGGATGAAACGTGGCCTTCAGATTGTGGTGTTGTATTCGAGGTGTATCGAGCCTGAAAATTTATGAAATGTGGTCCCTGGCGAAAGGGAGAAGGTCATAGCCTTGTATAGTCCAACGCCTATGTACCGGTAAACATATCGGCCAGTAGAAGAGCTAGGGGGTTGTAGCTCCCTTCCAGGAGTAGTTGGAAAGGGAGTGAAGGTTGTAGCCTTTAGTATGTCGACACCTACATACTAGTAAATATATCAGCTAGTACAAGAGCCAGGGGGTTATAGCTCCCTCCCAGTAGAAGCTGGAGAACAAGAGAAGGTTGTAGCCTTCTTCAAGTGGGTGCATACGTAGTGGTATGAGTCTATGCTAGTAAAAGATTGTAAACAAGTTTTTATTATATTAAAAGAAGACAGCAGGAGGTGGTTTTTGTCCCGCATTGCATTTCCACCTTAAACCTTGGTGTTCATGTGTGTTTCTTATGTGAGATGGTCTGATATGTTTTTACTGTGCTTGGTTACTCTTTATATGGTAATGAAGTACTGATGCATTGGTTAACGATCAACATATGATGAATTAACTAAATCATAAGTTTACTTTATATATGCTAGTTGCATTAAATGCAGTTGTGTGTACACGCGAGTTCCCTTAACTGAAGTAGCGTATATGAATCAGAGTATGGAAATGAAAAATTATTGATTTTCTAATACTAGTTCACCCCCCTCTCAGTATTATTTCCAACAATTGGAATCAGAGCATGTTCTTTGATAGAAGCTTGATCGCTTGAAGGGGATCCGTAGAAGCAATGGGAAATAAGCGAAAGAGGAAAGCACCTCAGAAGAAGAACACAACTCAAAGGAATGGTGACAGCAGGAGAGAGAATTGGCCATTAGATGGAAGAAAGGATTCAGATTCCAAAGCACCTCAATTTGAACAAACAAATGAAGGATCAGATAAAATCATAGATCAACAAGATCTATTTAACAAAAGGGAGTGTGCCCTCAAAGAAGAAGTTACCAGATTAAAAGCTCAGCTAGAGTGTGCCTTGAAAGTATGTCAAATGCTGTAGGATGAAGCGATATCATTAAAAAATTAGTAGAATGAAGAACTACCGCAAGCAGATAAAGAACAAGAAAATGAGATTCTCAAATTAAGGCAACAAGTGGAAGAAGGAAGAAAGGCTGAAGAAATATTGAAGAAGCAACATCTAGAAAAGGAAGAACAACATGAGGTTGAGGAAAATATCTTAAAAAGTAAACAAGAAGAAAAAGATAAATTGTTACGATTCCAAGATAGTACTAAGATTTTGGATGATATTCGTAGTAGTCAAAGGTCTCCTACTATCAAAACTGGTGTTGGTTTTTATGAATCTGTTGAAGGTGAATCTAACTCACACGATGAGGCGAAGACCTCTAATGCAAAACTTGAAATGCTCAACATGGAGATAAAAGGTCAATCCCATCCACAACCAAGGAAAGAAAGTCTTCAAAGAAAATATTTTACTCCTAACTATGGAAGTGATAGTCGGTTGTTTTCTTAGAAGAATAATGTTTACTTTTATGTATGTCATAATCCTGGATGTGTTGCAGCCAGATGCAGAAGTAGAATGGTTCAAGACCATCACATAGAAATCTCATCACATTCCAGGTACTTTACAGGATATTGTTTTGCTTGCAATATGTGCGGTCACAAAGCTATTGATTCCAATAAAGGGAATATGAAACATGTAAGATGTTATGCGTGTAACAAATTTGGACATAAAGTAGAGGTGTGCAGGAGAAAAATTCAGACACTAAACCAGAAGGAGCCTACGTCATCTCAATCCTGGATATTGAAGAAGATGGAATTATTGTGAGAAGGATGTGGCATAGCTTAGTTCCCAAACATAACAGGCCCAGGGGATGTTGAAAATGTAAACCTTTAGTATTCCAATTTTCGTATGAAGCTATTATGAAGAGAAGTCATGTATATACGCAAGTTATATGCTGCACAGTCATGTATATGGTGCGCTGAAGAAAAAGCAGTGGGAGAGACTCAGGAAAAGAAGTCTGATATGGTTCAGTCATTTATCTACTATGTTCGATGATGGTATCTGCTGGTTGGCACAGGTTGAGGGGGAGAATATGCTTCTAATAATGCATTGTTAGCATTATCTTAGAAGATCTTGATATAGATCCACATAGTTGTTTTGATTCAAGTGACTCCTTTTATGATGGAAATGTAGAGGTTGTTGATCCGGATGCTGTTGATGGTGAAGATCATATGGTGTATGATAGTTGCCAAGGACTATCGTGATCTTGTTTAGATCAGTTGTCCTTGTTATAAATGTCATGTATATCATTTGATGTAAAGTTCATGAAAAGACCTAATTTGTAACCCCACTATGCATGAGAAAGATCATGAAATAATTTATATTTTAGTCATGTATAAACATTTGGTATATCCCCACTTGGTTGAGTGGATGAGTAAAAAATGGTGTATCCCCACTTGGTTGGGATATTGATGTATGTATGAGTCATGTTATTGTTTTGAAAAATATTTTTGTAGACTTTTCATGTGCTCAGGGGGAGCATGGATGGATTGGTACATCATAGCATGTATAAAGGGGGAGCACAATTAGATAGTTCAACGTGTACTCGGGGAGAGTATGGATAGCATATGGTATATCAAAATGAGAGAATATCTTGGTCTACTCTTTTCCATTGATGTCAAAGGGGGAGAGTGACTTTGTGTTGTTGTTTCCATCAAGTCCAAAGGGGGAGATTGTTGGCATTATGATATAGGTGTTGTCCTTGATGGCAACTCACTCAGATGACAGATCATAGCACGCACCAGGTCAATAGTAAAGAATTAATTATGAGACTACAAAGAGGGAATAAAGATAGGTACACGCAAGTTCACCCTGACAAAGGATTGTATACGTGTGGGTTACCAGACCAAAAGAAGCGTATAACGTACACACACACTTTCACAAAAGGAAAAGCGCATATATCTTAGAAAACTAAGTTTTGTTCCATGGTATTTTGATCCATGGTATTGGTCCAAGGTATCTAGTCCGAGGTATTGACCCTAGGTATTTGGTCCAAGGTATTGGTCCTAAGTGGCTTTGGTCCATGGTATTGAGAAAGGCCTAAAACTATCAAAGGAGGAGAAGATCATTAGGCCAACTGTGCAAGCATTGAATATCTGATAAGGTGGAAGATCTAGTATGTAGGTGATGGGTTTGTGATGCTTTCCTAAGGATGCACCTATGTGGCGAATGAAGGTTGATGGACCGGGATCATGAAGACTAAAATTCATTATTATTATATAGTATGACCATGAATAGTTCAGATCTGAATACTAACGCAAGTTTTATCCTTTATATATGATGATCTGGGTATGTCTGAATTAGAAAATTGTAGTGAAGGTATAAGTAATTATTTTTAGATCTATATGCTGCTTCCCTTTGGTAAAAGGGCGTATATCTGCTGGTTTGACACAACCAAGTAGCGTATACCTTATGAACTTGATTTTTGAAGTATCAGTTGCTTCTGATTATTGTTACAGAGATCTAGGTTCTACTCTATGTTCTAGTGACTGTGCTTTGTTTACTGTGCTCTAAAAAGTCAAATAGATTGAGTGATTCAGTTGTGGGTGATTCAGAGATTAATGATTGGTTAATGCAATGGTTTTATTGTAGTGGTGATTTATTTTGAGCTTCAATGTGTTGATGGGTCCAGTATGAAAATTGGATGAAACGTGGCCTTCAGATTGTGGTGTTGTATTCCATGTGTATCTAGTCTGTAAATTTATGAAACGTGATACCTAAAGGAAGAGAGAAGGCTGTAGCCTTTTGTAGGCCGGCACCTACGTACTAGTAAACATATCGGCTAGTAGAAGAGCTAGAGGATTGTAGCTCCCTTCCAATAACAACTGTAAAAAAAGTGAAGGTTGTAGCCTTCAGTAGGCTTGCGCCTATGTACTAGTAAATATATCAGCTAGTACAAGAGCCAAGGGGTTGTAGCTCCCTTCAAGTAGAAGCTGGAGAATAAGAGAAGGTTGTAGCCTTCTAAAGGTGGGTTCCTATGTACTAGTATGAGTCTGTGCCAGTACAAGATTGTAAACATGTTTTTCTTATATTTAAAGAAGACATCAGCAGGTGGTTTTTGTCCCACATTAGGTTTCCACCTTAAACCTTGGTGTTCATGTTCGTTTCTTATTTGTGATCTTCTGATCTATTTTTACTACACCTAGTTATTATTTATATGGTTAATGAAGTACTGATGCTCTGCTTAATGATCAACATATGATGAATTGACTGAATCATAAGTTTGCTAGATATACGCTAGTTGCATTAAATACAGTTTGATGTACACGCGAGTTCCCTTAACCGAAGTAGCATATACGAGTCAGAGTACGGAAATGAAAAATTATTGATTTTCTAATGTTGATTCACTCCCCCCCCTCCCTCTCTTAGTATTATTTCCAACACTAAGAAGTAGCATATACACTCTAATGCATGATTTTTGAGGTTACAAAAGGCTTTGGATGATGATGCAGGGTTCTGGGTTTAGCACAGTGTTTTGGTATGAGTGATTTGATTTTTCAGATTAACTGAATGTTGGTTGATGCAGTTTAAGTTTAAAAGGCTTTGATGGGTCCAGTATGAAAATTTGATGAAACATGGCCTTCATCTTGTGGATTTGTGATCCACGAGCATCGAGTCTAAAAAATCATGAAACGTGGTGCCTGGTGGAAGAATGGTGTTTTCTGTAGGCTGGCACCTATGTACTAGTAAACATATTCACTAGTACAAGAGCTAGGGGGTCGTAGATTCTTCCAGTAGAAGTTGGAAAATGAGAGAAGGTTGTTACCTTCTCCAGGTAGAAGCCTGGATACTGGTATGAGTCTGCACCAGTACCAGATTTTAAATAAATTTTCTTATTATTAAAAGAAGACAGAGACAACAACAGCAGGTGGTTTTTACACACATTGGGTTTCCACCTTAAATCTTGGTGTTCATGTGTGTTTCTTATGTGTGATACTTTATTCTTCTTTTACTGCACTGTCTAATAAATATCTAATATACTGGTTTAAGCTCAACACATGATAAACTATCTAAATCACAAGTTCTCTGCATATACGCTAGTTTCTTTAAGCACAGTCACGTGTACACATTAGTTTAATTCACTAAATTATCTTATATAAATCTATTTTGGAAATAAAATTATTGATCTGATAATACTGATTCACCCCCCTCTCAGTATTATTTCCAACAATTGGTATCAGTGGAGGTCCATCAAAAGAAGCTTGATCACTCAAAGGGAGATCCATGAACATGAATAATCAAGAAAGCATGGGATCCATCAGACCACCAATATTCCATTGGAGCAACTTTGTTTATTGGAAAATAAGAACCAAAACCTATCTACAATTGCTTGGAATGGATGTCTAGGAAATTGTGGAAGGAGGATACAAATTTCCAATATCAATTCCTAAAGATACGGTAGGTACAAAGCAATATGAAACCAATACGGGAAGTCTGTCACAATTAGAGTTTTTCGAAGTCATGCAGCTCAAATCAGCCAATGAAATATTTGACAAAATCATTCTTAGCTATGAAGGAGTCTCTTAGGTAAAATGTGCTAAGCTTCAATCTCTTAGAATTCAATATGAAACTCTTAAGATGCATAGTGATGAAAGTATAACTAGTTACTAACTACGTATAGATGAGGTGGTCAACTGTATGAAGAATCTGGGTGAAGAAATTAAGGACGTTACTTTATTTGAGAATGTTTTGAGATGCTTGTCTGCTAAATTTGAATCCAAAGTGTCTTCCATAGAAGAAAGACAAGATCTGCAGAATATCACTGTAACGCAGCTTCACCGAATCTTAACTACCTTTCAGATGAGAAAAGGAGGACCATCAGATATGATAGAAGCCACATTCAAATCTTCATAAAAAGGAAAGGAAGAACACAATGAATTAGGATATATTTCAGAAGAAGAAGATGAGGTAAACTTTGTTAAAAAGCTCCAACAGGGTTCTAGAAGGTTTAGAGGTAAGTTACCCTTCAAATACTTTTCTTGTGGCAGAGTCGGTCATTATGCTGCCATATGTCCTCATAAAGATAAAGGAAAGGAATATGCAAAATTGAAAACAAGTTGTGAATAAAAGGAGCTACTATACTCATGAAGCTATCAATGGTTTATCTAAGAGTGATGAAGATGAAACTAGAAACGATTACAGACTTCTCATGGCTTATGACGATGATAATTTTTGGGATGCTTTAGAAGAGGAAGACCTTCATGAAGAAATGTGTAAACTCAAAATCTATTTAGAAGAAGAGAATATGATTATAGATACCTTGATATACCAACTTGCTGAAAAGAAAAACCACAATGAAAAACTAGAATGTGAAATTGTGGGTGTAAGAAAGGATCTTAAGAAAACAAAATCTCTTAATCTTTGATTTGCTAAAATATCAAAAAAATTAAATGAAATTATCAAAGTTCAATGTTCTCCTCTGATAAGGATGGGTCTTGGATATACTGAAGAAGCATCTCAATCACAGAAGCCGTCAACCTCCAACAAAATCTATCTTGATGCAGCAAATACTAGTGAACAATATGCCAATCGTCAACAAAGGCATAAAGTAGATCACCAGGTAAATTAGACTCAATTTACTCGAAGGATGAATATAAGCCACAAACAACCTCAGGTAAATCATATTCAATTTGCTCGAAAGATGAATATCAATAGAAACTACAATCACTAGGTTAATAGATTCGATAGTCGCAAAAACTTCTTGAATGGGCAATGTTTTTCATGTCATAATTTTGGACACAAAGTTGCTCAATGTGTTACTTACAGAACCATCATGACTAGAGAAGCGAGAAATCAAAGGAATGTAACAGGGACCAAGAAAAGTTCCTATAATAACTTTTCTCTTCTTGAAAATGAAATAGAATGCTCAATTTGTAACAACTTTGGTCATGAAGAATATGAATGCAGGAGAAAATTTTGGCAAACATCTCAAAAGGAGAAAACTCCATTAAATCCCAATATATTGAGAATCTCAAACAGAAAGATGTGGTATAGCCTTGTATGAAGAAGGATAAGAAAATCATTGGTACATCTACAGTGGATGCTCAAAACACATGTCAGGTGACCAAGAAAAACTTCACTCATATAATGCCTTAGAAAAGGAAATGAATGTCTCATTTAGAAATGACACTCCTGCTATCATAAAATGTAAAGGCTCTATTTTCTTGAAAGAAAAAGGTTAAAGCTGGAAATGTTATGTATGTAGACGGTTTAAAGCATAACCTATTCAGTGTCAGTAAAATGTGTGATCAAGGAAATGAAGTGGTGTTTTGATCAAACGGATGTGTTGTTTGTGAACTTGATACAGGAGAGTCCATGATTAATGGTACAAGAACTCCAAACAACTTATACATACTCAAGGGAGGAAAGCAACAGTGCTATCTAAGCAAAAATGATGAAAACTAGCTGTGGCATAGAAGATTGGGACATCTTACCTTTTCTCAAATAAGAAAAGCATGCAGATTCAAGGTTGTTCATGATCTTCCAGATATTAGCATCCCAGAAAATATAATATGCAAACCATTTCAAATCGACAAGCAAACCAGAGTTCACTTCATGGAAAAAGAAGGGTCATCTAGTAAGCCTCTTGAACTTGTCCATACTAATTTATGTGGACCATCAAGGAAAAAGTCACCTCATGGAGAAGAATACTTTATTTTGTTCATTGTTGATTTTTCTAGAATGTGTTGGACAGGTCTTCTAAACCATAAACATGAAGCTTTTTGAAAATTTCCAAGGCTTCAAATCTTTGGTTGAAAATGAATTAGATCGAAAAATCAAATGCCTAAGATCTAATCGAGAAGGGGAATTTCCCACAGATGAATTCTTTGACTTTCATTAACAACATGGAATAAAAAGGCAATTTGTCCACCGCAAGGACTCCTTAGCAAAATGGTGTGGTAGAAAGAATGAACAGAACAATTCAAAAAATGGCTCGATCTATGCTAGATGAATCTGGAACTCCTGCAACCTTCTGGGGTGAAACTGCATTTGCTACCGTAACTATTCTCAACCAAGAAAATGTTCTAGTAAACGACACTCGAACTCCACATGAACTTTGGTATGGTAAGACTGCTACTATAAAATAATTTAAAGTTTTTGGAGGCAAATGTTATATCAAAAGGATTGGTGAAAAACTTGGTAAGTTTGAACCTAGAGCAGAACAAGGTATTCTCCTTGGTTATTCTTCCAGAAGTAGAGGATATAAATGTTATAATAAAAGACTTGGAAAAATTGTTGAAAGCATTGATGTTGTAGTTGATGAAGCATGCGAAAATCTAAAACAGATAAAATAACCATAAGATTATGACAATGAAGAAGATGGGGATTATTTTCCCATATCAAATAAAAATCATATTGAAGAGGAAACCAATGAAGCACCAGAAGAAGAGGTAGTGGTAGAGAAAAATACTCCCTCTAGGTATGGTTAGAAATATCATCTAGAAACTCAAATTTCAAGGTAAAAAGAGGCAAGTGTACAAACAAGAAGAACTATTAGAGGGACCTCAAGCTATCTAGCATTACTATCCTCCACTGAACCTCAAAATTTAAAGGAAGCATGCAAAGATGAATGTTCAGTTAAGGCCATGGATGAAGAACTTGAGCAAATTGAAAAAAATGATACTTGGGAATTAGTTGCTAGACCTCATGATAAAAATATTATAGGAAATAAATGGATATTCAAAAACAAGTTGAATGAAAATGGAGAAGTCATTAGAAACAAGGCCAGACTTGTTTGTAAATGGTATGCTCAACAAGAAGGTACATAGATTTTGAAGAAACTTTTGCACCTGTTGCCAGACTTGAAGCCATAAGGATGTTTCTTGCTCTTTCTAGATTTCAGAAATTCAAAGTATACCAAATGCATGTAACATCAGCCTTCCTGAATGGAGATTTACAAAAAGTTTATATTGAACAGCTAAAAGGATTCATTCTTTGTAATGATACAAAACTTGTATGCAGAATCGAAAGGGCCCTCTATGGTTTGAAACAGACTCCAAGCGCCTAGTATTACAGCCTTGACAAATATCTACACTAAGAAGGTTTTACAAAAGGTTCGACAGATAGAAATCTATAGACAAAAATTGAAATTGATAAATTGCTAATTATTATTGTTTATGTTGATGATATCATTTTTGGTAGCAATGAAGAATCCATGAGTCAAAATTTTTCTTCAGTAATGTAGCAAGAATTTGAAATCTCCTTGCTTGGTGAACTTACTTATTCTCTTGGTCTACAAGTTCAACAAAATAAAGATGGTATTTTTCTTTAAAAACCAAATATCTCAAATAGATATTGAAAAGGTACGGAATGGAATATTCTAAACCTCTATGTACCCCAATGGTAACAGGACGCAGTCTCAACTCAAATGATGAATCAACAGTAGTACATCAACAAACTTATAGATCCATGATTGACAGTCTGCTTTATCTAACAGGTACTCGACCTGACATCATGCATGTAGTAGGAATAGTTGGAAGATTCTGAGAAATCCAAAGGAATCACACCTTCAGGAACTCAAAATAATTTTCAATATCTTCAAGGAAATCAGGACTTTGGTTTATGGTATCCTAGAGATGCAGACTAGGTAGGAAGTGTTGATGACAGAAAAATAACTACTAGTGGTGCATTCTATATGGGTTCCCAGTTAGTGTCTTGGGTCAGCAAGAAACAAATTTCAATTACTTTATCTACAGCTAAAGCAGAATATGTGGCTGCTACATCTTATTGCAAAAAAATACTTTGGATGATGCAAGCCTTGCAAGATATTCAGATCACATGTACTCCACCCATTTCCATTCTATGTAATAATACATGTTCCATCAATATTTCAAAGAATCCAGTCATGCACTCCAATACCAAGAACATACCCATCAAATACCATTTTCTACATGAACAAGTGCTTGAACAAAAGGTCAAATTGGAGTATGTTTCGTCCAAAGAACAGGTTGTTGATATCTTCACTAAACCACTACCTAGAGAAACATTTGAATATCTCAGAAAAAAGCTGGGAGTAGTTTCTACATCATCCTGCTATTAAATCCAATTTTTCCATGGAAATGTTACTATACATGTGTTTCATGAAGTATAGTCATGTACACATACGGGTTTCTATGGGTCAAGTAGTGTATCAGATAAGAAAAATAGTGGGGCAGGCTCTGATATAGGTGCTCTGTCTGATGTTGATTATTACAGTATATTGATATGAATTTTTCATTAATTTTTATCTAACTCACAAAGATGTCTTGATCATTGACTTGTTAAAAATACATAGGTAGCACAGGTTTAGGGGGAGCATTAACCTTCATTCGCATTCTGCATTGTTGCCATTATGGTTGCTAAGTCAAGCTATGGCTTTAGATATTTATACGTTTTGTTGCTAAATTCATGTAAGAGTGTAGGGTGTGATATGTCTTCTCATACATTTGAATGATTCCTATTGCACAAATGATGTAATCTGTATCCCCACTTTGAATTGGATGGATGATGTAATTATATTTCTATCATGTATAAACAATTGGTATATCCCAACTTGGTTGGGTGGATGAGTCAAATTTGGTATATCCCGACTTGGCTGAGAGATGGATGTATGTATGAGTCATTCGTGATAGGAAGGTCATACTCACATAGTTGAGTTATAGAGTCATGTTATTCTTTTGGAGAATATTTTTGCAGACTAAGAATGGACAGTTTTAGGGCACCTCAACATGTACAAAGGGGAGCTCAATCAGAGAATTCAACATATACTTAGGGGGAGCATGAACAAAATAAGGGAGCGAATATCTTGGTCCGCCCTTTGCCCTTGATGTCAAAGGGGGAGAGTGTCTTGGTGTTGTTGCGCCATCAAGTCCAAAGGAGTATATTGTTGGCATTATGATACAGGTGTTGTCCTTGATGGCAACTCACTCAGATGAAAGTTCATAGTGCAGCAGGTCAACAACGAAGGATTGCAAATTTGAATCCAAAGAATGAATAAAGAGAGGTATACACTTGTTCACTTTGTCCAAGGCATGTATACACGTGGTTTAATAGAACTAGAGTAGTGTATAATGTATACATGCACTTTCACAGGAAGAAAAGTGCGTACAGGCTGGAAAACAAAGTTTTTGTCCAAGGTATTTGATCCAAGGCTTTTTGGTCCAAGGTAATTGGTCCAAAGCATTTGGTCCAAGGTATTGACCCTAGGAACTGGGTCCAAGGTATTGGTCCTAAGTGGTTTTGGTCCAAGGTATTGAGAAAGGCCTAAGAGTATATAAGGAGGAGAAGATCATTAGGCCAAAGTGTGTAAGCAATGAGATTCAAATGAATACTTCTATTTGAAGTATATATTATGTTTCACGGTTATGTTTGGGATTGGATCTAAAATATTCAAGTGTAGCTTGAGTTCAACATGGGATCAGGAATCATGAGACTTGAAAGGACTTAACGTTGAATGATCTAATATTGGTTAAGGATAGATCTGATGTTTTGCGCCTATTCTATTTGTTATCTATCATAATCTGGGTTTGTCTAAAGTCTGGAATTGCAACAAAGTTATAAGTCAAAATTCTCAGATCTATACGCAGGTTCATCTCGGCCAAAGGGTGTGTAAACACAAGTTCATCTCCTTCAAGTAGCGTATAAAAGAAGAAAAGCGTCTTTTTAGATCTAACTAATCTATCTGATGAAATAATGTTGTTTTACTATTGTTTGTCAATGAAGTCTTCTTAGAACTAAGCATAGAACTGTTGTATAAGGAATTGAGTCTGATTGATTGATTGATTGAGAAGGAAGGGTGATCCTTGTTTCTATATGTTTTTAACATTGTAATATGACAGTAGATCTTCAGAATGTCACTGATTCATCCAGTATGTGGTTCAAAATTTTATGATTCAGTATCTTTAGAGATATATGTAGGTTGGGTTAAAGGAAGTTGCGTATACACGCAGGTTTGGTTTTGCTAAGTAGCGTATACACTCTAATGCATGATTTTTGAGGTTACAACAGGTTTTGGATGATGATGCAGTGTTACAAATCCATTCGGGCACATCAACCCCAACTTATAGATCGACATTATTAGGGCCCATCAACCCCTAATGCAGTTGTTACATGCCCTAAAGAAGTTGAACATCATAATGCCTCACTTCCCAAGAAGTTCCATCACTGAAAACATCCAAAAACTACCTCTAAGAATATCAGAGTAGGTAGGCCTTCATTAGGGTGCGCTGCAATGCAAACCATACACTATCAGGGTGCTATGTAGCGCACTTGGTGCCTCTTTCGCTTGCGTTGGGTGAATTTGAGCGGATTTTAATGAGAGTTTGAAGATTCCTTATCCATTGGAAGCCTCTAGAAGTTTCTCAAGGCTAACCACTCCTTTGAGTTTTCATTTGGAGGAGGAAGGGAGTTAAGGAACATTAATCCCCTATCCCTTCTTCCATGGAACTGATTTCTAAATTTAGAAAGGCATTCATTATCACCATTGACGACATAACCTCCTTCATTCATCTATAAAAAGGCCACTCATCTAAGTGATCCGGAGGTTGAAGATTGTAGAGAGATGTTGTTGGTATGAGCTTTGAGCACATTGCAAGTATTATAATGATGTCAAAGTGTCTTACTTGTTATGAGGAGAGGATGTGATTAATTTGGAGGAATGACGTTGAATCAGGCAAACTGGGTTGTAATTCTTATTTTTACTAATAAAGTATTCAAATTTTTTTCCATATGCTTGTATTGTCTTTTGATGCTTACATATGCTTATCAGTATCTAATTCTATGCTATTTTTAATCAATAGATCATTATCATATGCTTTTATGGATTCTTGTTTCTGTCTGTGTGCAGGTACTTCTCAAGCGGCTTAAGTACGGGAAGGAGCAATAGAATCGGTTAAGGGAGGTAATGAATAAGTGGAAGCTACAAGTAGGTTCTTTGAACTCTTATTTTTTCTATTGTTTATAGAAAAGGTAGAGAATGCTTTGTATTTTTTTTTCTAGATTGAGATACTAGTCTAGAGGGTTAGGTGTTTGTCCAAAAAAACTAAATTTTCCCAAAAAAAATTGGTGACTCCGTTGGGGAGATCAGATTATCCATCTTAGTAACTTATCAACCTCTTAAGACATTTTTACATACTATACTTGTGGTCAATCATTGAATTTTAGTTCTCTTTCATTGAAAAATTGAGTTGAAACTGCAACAAAATTGCCTTCAAAATTTCTCACTTTCATTAGCACAGTCTAATGAAGGACATAATGCGTTGTAGTGCACTTCCCACATAGATACAGGGTGATTCAACACACTGTCTCTAACTACTCCCTACGCTAATCCCTTGAGGGTCAGTTTCCCATATAGGAATTGAAAGTTTTTGCCAATTTTCTCTTGTTTGAATTAGTTGTTGAATGTCAATGAAGTTTTGTCTCTAAAAATAGCTTTTCATCTCCTTAATTTAGCCTACTTTGATTGGATTGATTAATGTTTCTTTAATTTTTTCTTTGTCATTATCAGGGTATAGACAAAGTGTGATACCTCTGTTATCACTGAAAATTCTGTTGCCAAATTTGCTTAGATTAGTTTCAGGGCAAAGTGTTTCCGCAGCGCATCAATCCTGTTTAGCAGTTTCGCAGCGCTACAGGTTTAGGTGGTTTCGTAGCGCGCTACAAAACTGGGGATTTGTCCGAAACCATAACTCACCCATATCACTTTTGTCTCCTATGGGTTCTGTGGGAATGTCTGGCTCGACATGTCACAGTGCAGGTTATTATCATCAATATACAAATAATACTGCTGTGTTTTTCATCTTCAAGGTTTTCTCTATAATCCCACTATATTGGTCAAAGTTCTGGTATCTAGTGGAGGTCAATATCCTAGCATGCCTATTGTACAAAGTTCTGCTTTCTTTCAGAAATCTGCATCAAGTGGGAATCTCACACGAAATGGCACAAGTATTTAGGACGTAAATCCAGCCTTTGGTTACCCAACATCCAACAGGATCTGCAGCAGCGGAAAATTCTTTATATGGGATTATACCTTCTTATTTGGGGGGAGGCTGCAAACCTACGGTTTATGCCAGAGTGCCTCTGTTATATCTACCATCATATGGCATTTGAGCTGTATGGGATGTTAGCTGGCAAGGTGAGTCCTACAACAGGGGAAAATGTAAAGCCAGCATATGGAGGTGATGAGGAGTCCTTTCTCAGAAAAGTTGTGACCCTCATCTATGAACTCATTGCAATGGAAGCCAAGAGAAGCAAGGATGGCACTGCAAAACATTCTCAACGGAGGAATTATGATGATCTGAATGAATATTTCTGGTCAGTGGATTGTTTTCGGCTAGGATGGCCAATGCGTGCAGATGCAGATTTTGTTTTTATATGCTACCAGGAGATGGCTGTAACTTTAAAGAAAAGCCTTTAACTGATAGAAACAGATGGCTGGGCAAGATGAACTTTGTTGAAATCCGTTCCTTCTGGCACATTCTTAGAAGCTTTGATCGAATGTGGACCTTCCATATTTTGTCTTTACAGGGAATGATAATTCTTTTCTGGAATGGATCGAGCCAGCCAACTGGAATCTTTAATGAAGTTGTTTTTAGAAAAGATCTTGAGTATTGTTATCACCACCGCAATATTAAAGCTTGTTCAAGCTATTCTAGATATAATTCTTAGCTGGAAAGCAAGGAAAGCCATGAAGTCATCAGAAATTCTAAGATATGTTTTGAAAGTTGTCGTTGCTGCTGCATGGGTAATCATCCTCCCAGTCTGTTATGCTCACGCATGGATAACCCAATTGGTCTTGGTAAAATTTTCAAGAACCGGTTTGGTGACAAGTGGGAAAGCCCTTCATTATACATTTCTGCAATCGTGTTCTAATCTGGTTCCTAATGTACTTGGGGCAATATTGTTTTTATTGCCCATGATAAAGCGATTTATTGAAAGCTCGAAATGGCGCATTGTGAGTATCCTGATGTGGTGGGCACAGCCTTGACTTTATGTTGGTTGGGCAATGCACGAAAGTCAGTTTTCTCTCTTCAAGTACACAATGTTCTGGATCCTACTTCTTGTAACCAAACTGGCATGCAGCTACTACGATGAGATTCATCCATTGATTGGGCCTACAAAGGCTATCCTGACAATGCATATTAGTGCATTCGAATGGCATGAATTTCTCCAAACGCAAAAAACAACATTGGCGTGGTGATTGCCCTCTGGGCTCCAATAGTACTTGTTTATTTCATGGACATACAGATTTGGTATACCATTTACTCCACTATCTTTGGAGGTACCTATGGTGCCTTTCGCCGACTTGGTGAGATACGAACATTGGGGATGCTGAGGTCAAGATTCTGATCTTTGCCTCTAGCTTTCTATGCACATTTAATACCACCTACATAAAAACAAGAGGGTGGAAAGTCGAGTTTCTGCACTGATGATTGAACGACAGCAATGTGCACACATGGCATGCATTAGAGCATGGTAATGAACACATGGCACTGTAAATGGAGGATGACAGTGATATCGACGGATTCAGCATCCAGCCCATCATAATCAATAGGGTTCTTTCTACACCTCATAAATGGCCATCGATTTAGATTCAAAGCCAATTCCGAAAGAGGTACAGGAACATGGTGAATCGTTCTGAAGTTGACAAACATTTATAGCCAGTTTTGGGGAAAGAGCAACACCACAGCTGCTCGTTGGCCATACTGTGAGGGAAATTTCTTTCCAGATAAGATGGAAGAAGAGAACTGGAATTGCAGATAGAATCTCAGAAGTTTCTGCAGTGATCGATATACAAGCAGTTGTCGGGGCCTATTTGGCCTGCCGAGAATTTGATCGCCTTAAATGTATTGTAAGTTTACAAGCCCATGTTCGTGAACGAAAGCAGGCCGCAAGAACTCTGCGTTGTGCGCAAGCAATTGTCAGATTGCAAGCTTTGGTTCGTGCTGGTCTAGTGTGATTGTCAGAAAAAGGATATGCAAACATTTACAGTGGAATTCCTGGTTATTAAGTGCATAGTGTCAGATTGATCTGCATATTGGTGCGTGTATATTATCTTTGGGTCAGCATATACCAGTGATCAAGGGGAAAAATTGAAGAGGTTGATTTTGCCAGAGAAAGCAGATATTCTAATATCAGAGCCCAAGGGAATATTATTACTCAATGAAATAATGCTAGAAACATATGTGATTGTGAGGGACAAGTTCCTTGGTCCTACTGGAAAAATGTTTCCCACTATAGGCAGGATACATATGGCTCCTTTAGTGGACTATTTCTCCCAGCCTGTTGCAGATGGTCTTGACCCAAGATTGCTTGTGACCCCTGGAACAAAGGCAGTCAGCGCAACAAGGAACATCTTTACAAACACACATGAGCAATCACCGAACAAAGTGATGCAAACTGCAGGTGGTACTCTTGATAGTCTTACTTATCGGCTAAATCTTGAAGATTTCTCAGCTAATGCTCGGATGAAAATGCCCATTTAAGCCAAAGGAATATGGTTAGAGTATCTTTGACTACAGAGGATAAACAGAGGTTTTCTGCTGCTTTGGATTGAGTATAGTTTCGAGGAGAATGCATAATTGCTGGTTGCTTCATGCCAACAGTTTTTCTCAGGGATCCTCCAAGGTCTTTACACCATCCACAGGTTGTGAGTCTATTATGTATTTCAAAAGACAGTCGAAAACCTGCAAGCTCAATTGTTGAGGCATATAAATTAGTCACGAAGCATGTAAAGGTGCAAGTTTTGATATATTTTATGCTCAAGTATGCAATGGTCATATTGTTTTCTGAGTCGAGTGTTGTCACAACATACTACCAGAAGTTATTGAAGGTGTGAACCTTTTCTTATTATCAAAAGTCATGTCCTCAAGGTTAGCACGAAGGGCCTACAAGGTGGTTTGTTGTCCACAGGAGCTGGAACATTGGCTCGAGTGTTTGCAGATGGTAAGACCACATTCAGTGTCTCAAAAATGATTGCCATAATGTTTGCGCGGGGGAGTGTCCACTTCTTAGAGAATTGAAGGTTTTAATGGTAAACTCTGTATCCATTCTTGTGTTACACTTGTTTACCAAGGAAGCCTCCAACATGTCAGGAGCATGGTGTTACCCTATTCTCTTGGGTTATTAAAGAATTAAAGTATCCACTGCTGCATACTCGGTGATGGGGGACTAGAACCGAAAGTTTAGGGATATTTTTAGTCAATACAGAACAGATCAAAGCCTTTGGTATTCAAAGCCGGCATGGGACATTAATTGCCCATCTTATGCCATCTCATGCTATCTCAGCTGAACGAAGAGAAAGCCAGGTGTCAAAGCTAGGTGTCAAAGCTGCAAGGAGGAATCTTAATTGTAATAAATGCTATGTCCAGCATGATGTAGAATTAGGATTTTATTTGACTTAGAATTCCAGTGCTGTAGATTAGTAGCCTGCTGTATTTATTAGTTGGTTTTAAAAAGTTAGTAGGTGTCATCATAGGGAAATTATTGAGCTCTCCTCACGGGGGAGGAGGGAGCTCGAATCAGGTAGAGGAAGCATTCTATATAGAGCTGAAAGATGAATGTAATAGGGGTTGGACATTTTATACAAAAACAGAGTTTATTTGGGCCAATGTAAAGACTTGTTACAGTAATAGTAAAACAGTGGTTGTTTCTTCTCAAGATTCTCAATGGATTATATTGTTCAAATATGATGGTGGTGTTTTCTCTTAATGTTCTTTTACAGCCTTGTTATAACATAATCACTCAGAATTCATTTCTAATGCTCTGACTTCCTGTATGTTTGGCAAGCTGTGGTTTATGTGAAATATGTTTGATCATCTAATGCAAAGAGCCTTGACTTCCATGAAATGAATGTGCTTTGTTTATTAAATGTGTGAGACTCCATAGCCCAATGAAGACCAATTTGATATGTGTTCAACCAGCTTTTGTTTTCATGAATGAGTGAAGAGTTAGCCATCTGCTGTTGTGATTGATTTCTATCAAAAGTCTGTGAGAGAGCCCTCTCTGACTAGGAAGGCTAATTCCTAGTCTAAAGTCTGGTTGAAAGAGTTACATAAAATCTTACTTGGTTGCAGCCCTTAGTAGTGATTTTGTGATAACATTTTGGTGCGTCTGCCGGGAGTCTGATGATTATTTATTCCCGAAGTTTGAAGATTGAATTTCTGAAGGTAGTAGGAGTTCAAATGATTTTCGAGGCTGCAAACCTACCTTGGCGACTCCATTGTTGAAGAATTCAAAGTTCATACATTCATGGTGATTCCACTGGAGTTATGAAGGACCCAGAAGCTGCCATTCTTAGTTCAAGGTATGCATGCATAGATTTCTCAGGAATTCATGGTTTCCCAAATCATTTTCCCAAGGATGCATATTTTCTAAGGAATGGTCCAAAATTCAACGGAGAAGATTTGAGTTTAACCTTGAGGCATATAACAGATTTTTGTCATTTTACTGAGCTTCTTAGAGTTAAACATGAGGATGTTTGCATTATGTTATTTTATGATTCACTTCAAGGGAAATGCAAACAATGGATTCAAAGTTTTCCTACCAAATCTATTAAGTCATTTCAAGACTTTTGGCTTATGTTTTTGGAGGAATGGATAGATAGGTCAGAGGTGGTGGTAAACTCTCCTTCAGTTGAGGGTTTCAAACAATGGAATGATGATCATAGTGAAGAAGAAACAAATGAATCTTTTTCTTTGTCCTTATCCTCATATCTAAAATCCTTTGACTGCAAGGCAGAGGAAAGGATGAGATTTTTGGATGAATTTGCCAAGGACCTTGAAAAAGAAATTGAAGGTTTAGAAGGACAAATTCAGGCATACAATTTTCATGATCATGATCATTATTCTCAGAAATTTTCTATGGCAGAACGCAAGGAGACAATGCTGGTTCCTTTCTCTTTCACGATTGAGGAACTGAACACTGTGGTTGAAGATCAGTTTGCACAGCTGGAAAGTTACAAGGAAAATCAAGCTGATCATATATTCTGGGATCCTATAGCTGATTACATGGAAGAGTTTTACTCTCCAGTGTTTCAGTTTTCCTATAAAGATCAGAGGCAGTTTCAGTGGCAGCGGTCATCACACTGTCAGATTGGCTCTGAACTCCAATGCGGTCAAAGAAATCAAATATCAGATAAAGCAGAGGATTGGCTACATTGGAAATTTCATATTGATTGAACAGAAAGAAGTTGAAATTGTTAGGGTAGGTAGGTATAGGTAAATGCAAATAAGCTCAAGGTTAACTGAGCATTTCTTTTTTCAGTAGATGTAGCTTTCTTTCTCCTACAGTCATGCTTGTCAAGCGAATTTCTGTTTGTCACAAATGGATAAGGCACTGGAGCTGCATGTTCTTAGTGTACCACAAGGGCACACTATCCCAAGTGGAGCCACTGTTATCACTGAAAATTCTGTTGCCAAATTTGCTTAGATTAGTTTCAGGGCAAAGTGTTTCCGCAGCGCATCAATCCTGTTTAGCAGTTTCGCAGCACTACAGGTTTAGGTGGTTTCGTAGCGCGCTACAAAACTGGGGATTTGTCCGAAACCATAACTCACCCATATCACTTTTGTCTCCTATGGGTTTTGTGGGAATGTCTGACTCGACATGTCACAGTGCAGGTTATTATCCTCAATATACAAATAATACTGCTGTGTTTTTCATCTTCAAGGTTTTCTCTATAATCCCACTATATTGGTCAAAGTTCTGGTATCTAGTGGAGGTCAATATCCTAGCATGCCTATTGTACAGAGTTCTGCTTTCTTTCAGAAATCTGCATCAAGTGGGAATCTCACAGGAAATGGCACAAGTATTTAGGACGTAAATCCAGCCTTTGGTTACCCAACATCCAACAGGATCTGCAGCAGCGGAAAATTCTTTATATGGGATTATACCTTCTTATTTGGGGGGAGGCTGCAAACCTACGGTTTATGCCAGAGTGCCTCTGTTATATCTACCATCATATGGCATTTGCGCTGTATGGGATGTTAGCTGGCAAGGTGAGTCCTACAACAGGGGAAAATGTGAAGCCAGCATATGGAGGTGATGAGGAGTCCTTTCTCAGAAAAGTTGTGACCCTCATCTATGAACTCATTGCGATGGAAGCCAAGAGAAGCAAGGATGGCACTGCAAAACATTCTCAATGGAGGAATTATGATGATCTGAATGAATATTTCTGGTCAGTGGATTGTTTTCGGCTAGGATGGCCAATGCGTGCAGATGCAGATTTTGTTTTTATATGCTACCAGGAGATGGCTGTAACTTTAAAGAAAAGCCTTTAACTGATAGAAATAGATGGCTGGGCAAGATGAACTTTGTTGAAATCCGTTCCTTCTGGCACATTCTTAGAAGCTTTGATCGAATGTGGACCTTCCATATTTTGTCTTTACAGGGAATGATAATTCTTTTCTGGAATGGATCGAGCCAGCCAACTGGAATCTTTAATGAAGTTGTTTTTAGAAAAGATCTTGAGTATTGTTATCACCACCGCAATATTAAAGCTTGTTCAAGCTATTCTAGATATAATTCTTAGCTGGAAAGCAAGGAAAGCCATGAAGTCATCAGAAATTCTAAGATATGTTTTGAAAGTCGTCGTTGCTGCTGCATGGGTAATCATCCTCCCAGTCTGTTATGCTCACGCATGGATAACCCAATTGGTCTTGGTAAAATTTTCAAGAACCGGTTTGGTGACAAGTGGGAAAGCCCTTCATTATACATTTCTGCAATCGTGTTCTAATCTGGTTCCTAATGTACTTGGGGCAATATTGTTTTTATTTCCCATGATAAAGCGATTTATTGAAAGCTCGAAATGGCGCATTGTGAGTATCCTGATGTGGTGGGCACAGCCTTGACTTTATGTTGGTTGGGCAATGCACGAAAGTCAGTTTTCTCTCTTCAAGTACACAATGTTCTGGATCCTACTTCTTGTAACCAAACTGGCATTCAGCTACTACGATGAGATTCATCCATTGATTGGGCCTACAAAGGCTATCGTGACAATGCATATTAGTGCATTCGAATGGCATGAATTTCTCCAAACGCAAAAAACAACATTGGCGTGCTGATTGCCCTCTGGGCTCCAATAGTACTTGTTTATTTCATGGTCATACAGATTTGGTATACCATTTACTCCACTATCTTTGGAGGTATCTATGGTGCCTTTCACCGACTTGGTGAGATACGAACATTGGGGATGCTGAGGTCAAGATTCCGATCTTTGCCTCTAGCTTTCTATGCACATTTAATACCACCTACATAAAAACAAGAGGGTGGAAAGTCGAGTTTCTGCACTGATGATTGAACGACAGCAATGTGCACACATGGCATGCATCAGAGCATGGTAATGAACACATGGCACTGTAAATGGAGGATGACGGTGATATTGACGGATTCAGCATCCAGCCCATCATAATCAATAGGGTTCTTTCTACACCTCATAAATGGCCATCGATTTAGATTCAAAGCCAATTCCGAAAGAGGTACAGGAACATGGTGAATCGTTCTGAAGTTGACAAACATTTATAGCCAGTTTTGGGGAAAGAGCAACACCACAGCTGCTCGTTGGCCATACTGTGAGGGAAATTTCTTTCCAGATAAGATGGAAGAAGAGAACTGGAATTGCAGATAGAATCTCAGAAGTTTCTGCAGTGATCGATATACAAGCAGTTGTCGGGGCCTATTTGGCCTGCCAAGAATTTGATCACCTTAAATGTATTGTAAGTTTACAAGCCCATGTTCGTGAACGAAAGCAGGCTGCAAGAACTCTGCGTTGTGCGCAAGCAATTGTCAGATTGCAAGCTTTGGTTCGTGCTGGTCGAGTGTGATTGTCAGAAAAAGGATATGCAAACATTTACAGTGGAATTCCTGGTTATTAAGTGCATAGTGTCAGATTGATCTGCATATTGGTGCGTGTATATTATCTTTGGGTCAGCATATACCAGTGATCAAGGGGAAAAATTGAAGAGGTTGATTTTGCCAGAGAAAGCAGATATTCTAATATCAGAGCCCAAGGGAATATTATTACTCAATGAAAGAATGCTAGAAACATATGTGATTGTGAGGGACAAGTTCCTTGGTCCTACTGGAAAAATGTTTCCCACTATAGGCAGGATACATATGGCTCCTTTAGTGGGCTATTTCTCCCAGCCTGTTGCAGATGGTCTTGACCCAAGATTGCTTGTGACCCCTGGAACAAAGGCAGTCAGCGCAACAAGGAACATCTTTACAAACACACATGAGCAATCACCGAACAAAGTGATGCAAACTGCAGGTGGTACTCTTGATAGTCTTACTTATCGGCTAAATCTTGAAGATTTCTCAGCTAATGCTCGGATGAAAATGCCCATTTAAGCCAAAGGAATATGGTTAGAGTATCTTTGACTACAGAGGATAAACAGAGGTTTTCTGCTGCTTTGGATTGAGTATAGTTTCGAGGAGAATGCAGAATTGCTGTTTGCTTCATGCCAAAAGTTTTTCTCAGGGATCCTCCAAGGTCTTTACACCATCCACAGGTTGTGAGTCTATTATGTATTTCAAAAGACAGTCGAAAACCTGCAAGCTCAATTGTTGAGGCATATAAATTAGTCACGAAGCATGTAAAGGTGCAAGTTTTGATATATTTTATGCTCAAGTATGCAATGGTCATATTGTTTTCTGAGTCGAGTGTTGTCACAGCATACTACCAGAAGTTATTGAAGGTGTGAACCTTTTCTTATTATCAAAAGTCATGTCCTCAAGGTTAGAACGAAGGGCCTACAAGGTGGTTTGCTGTCCACAGGAGCTGGAACATTGGCTCGAGTGTTTGCAGATGGGAAGACCACATTCAGTGTCTCAAAAATGATTGCCATAATGTTTGCGCGGGGGAGTGTCCACTTCTTAGAGAATTGAAGGTTTTAATGGTAAACTCTGTATCCATTCTTGTGTTACACTTGTTTACCAAGGAAGCCTCCAGCATGTCAGGAGCATGGTGTTACCCTATTCTCTTGGGTTATTAAAGAATTAAAGTATCCACTGCTGCATACTCGGTGATGGGGGACCAGAACCGAAAGTTTAGGGATATTTTTAGTCAATACAGAACAGATCAAAGCCTTTGGTATTCAAAGCCAGCATGGGACATTAATTGCCCATCTTATGCCATCTCATGCTATCTCAGCTGAACGAAGAGAAAGCCAGGTGTCAAAGCTAGGTGTCAAAGCTGCAAGGAGGAATCTTAATTGTAATAAATGCTATGTCCAGCATGATGTAGAATTAGGATTTTATTTGCTTTAGAATTCCAGTGCTGTAGATTAATAGCCTGCTGTATTTATTAGTTGGTTTTAAAAAGTTAGTAGGTGTCATCATAGGGAAATTATTGAGCTCTCCTCACGGGGGAGGAGGGAGCTCGAATCAGGTAGAGGAAGCATTCTATATAGAGCTGAAAGATCAATGTAATAGGGGTTGGACATTTTATACAAAAACAGAGTTTGTTTGGGCCAATGTAAAGACTTGTTACAGTAATAGTAAAACATCGGTTGTTTCTTCTCAAGATTCTCAATGGATTATATTGTTCAAATATGATGGTGGTGTTTTCTCTTAATGTTCTTTTACAGCCTTGTTATAACATAATCACTCAGAATTCATTTCTAATGCTCTGACTTCCTGTATGTTTGGCAAGCTGTGGTTTATGTGAAATATGTTTGAACATCTAATGCAAAGAGCCTTGACTTCCATGAAATGACTGTGCTTTGTTTATTAAATGTGTGAGACTCCATAGCCCAATGAAGACCAATTTTATATGTGTTCAACCAGCTTTTGTTTTCATGAATGAGTGAAGAGTTAGCCATCTGCTGTTGTGATTGATTTCTATCAAAAGTCTGTGAGAGAGCCCTCTCTGACTAGGAAGGCTAATTCCTAGTCTAAAGTCTGGTTGAAAGAGTTACATAAAATCTTACTTGGTTGCAGCCCTTAGTAGTGATTTTGTGATAACAACCTCATTCCACGTACCATCGGGAATATAGGGCGGTGTTACAGTATGTAAAGTATATGGGAATGCTCTCACTATGCAGTTTTGCATTAGACAACGCTTATACAGACTGGGCCTCCACTTACCTTTGGGTATATATGGGAGGAAAAATATAGATTGTTATCCATCCTTAGGTAATCGAGGCAGTTTCCTTGTACAATTTGATACACTGAACACAACATTTGGGGAGATTGTTTGCCCGTACTTCTTGGTTTGCTAGGAGGTATTCTACAATTCATAGTTACTTGGTAATCATTTTTCCTAGAACATCCATTTTCTTTGTTACTTTGATTAAAATTAAATCAATTGACCATTGATAACATCCTCCATGCTCGCTCCTTAGTTGTTGGTTTGCCAATATGGTTGTTTTCAACCTCCTCGGTTCAAAATGTCGTGATTTCTCCACAATTGAGTACACCTCCAACTGGACAAAATCAACCTCTAGCTGATCCTAAAGTTGAACCTTTGCCTTCCTCCTCAGTTGCTTCTTCCTCCCCTTTTACCTCTTCGCTTGGTGAAAGTATTGGTACTAGTAACTAGGTGGCTAAGAAGAAGAAGAAGGGGAAGAATAAGAAGAAGAAAATTCAGCAGAGGGGCAATCAAGCAACCATTGCTTTGAATGTCACATCTGATAAGAAACCATCCATCAAGCCTCACAAAGTTTGATGCCCATGCAAACTTTGTGCAGGAGAGCATCTTCTTCTAAATTGTCCTGATATTCCCCAGATCTTAGAAGAATGGTCTTCTCTTTCACATCATCCTGTGTCATCAACTTCTAGAGATCATGTTGCTGACACACCATTTACTAGTGGTGATAAGGTTCATGGAAACAAGGGTAAAGTTAAATTTCCCTGTAGGTTATGTGAAAGGAATCACCTCATTCACCTTTGTCCCTATTTGGATAAAGCCAAAAAAGTGTTGGTTAACCATCTCGCTTCACCGCAGCAACTTCCATCTAGTTACAAGAAACTCTCCCTAAATCCTACACTAGTTGATGAATTGACTAACCAAAATTAACCATCGATTAAACCCAATCTCTCTGAAAGTGAATCCTATGAGTCTAGACCCAACAAAAATCAACAGGTCGAGGTAATAGTTGACCAGATTTCACCTTCAGTAAATCATACCCTTTCCAAAGAGAGTGAATACGATACCAATCAACTTCTTTTCGATTCTTCAGATTCAAATGAGCTAGGGGGAAATCCACCTATTCCATCAAGATAGGAGGACAATCCTCCCACTCTTGTAACTCAAGGGGTTAATTCTCCTATTTCTATGGTACCCCTTCTAAGTACTCTAGTTATTTCCTTTTATTGGAATCGACTGGCATGATTCCATATTCCTTATTATGTGCATTTCTAGATAATAGTACAAGTTTGTAATATGATTGTATCTCGCATTATTATAGATGAAGGTGCATCTACGACTATCCTTTCCTCAACTACTTCGCAAGCGCTCAGTTCACCATCGCTTGTGCCAGTTACCTAGAATCTATTGGCTTTTAACGGACGAACCAGTCAACTATTGGGGATCCTCCCTTAGTTACCTCTTACTTTGGGAGAAAAAATCATTTATTTGAAGATGATGGTAATCCGAGGCCCTTTAGATTACAACTTAATTCTACGGCACAACTTTGTATATGGCATGGGAGCTATTGTTTCAACACTCTTTTGAGCAATTTGTTTCCTGCATGAAGGCAGAATTGTCATTGTTGACTAGCTTCCATTTCCTAGTCCAAACATGGCTCCTAGTCAACCATCTTCCATAAATGGTCCTTTTCTACCAATGGTATCATCCCCACCATGAGTTAATTATGTCGCAACCTGTTCCATACCTACATCAACTAACGATTAGTTCAGTGATGTTGTACATCATGTACTGGAGGCAATTGAACCAGATCTCTCCTTCATGACCTCTTATGAGGATAGCTCCTTACCTTGTGTCAACCTCGTTAAAAAATGAAACCAAGGGTACGAGGATAGTTCCTTATCTTATGTCAACCTCGTTAAAAATTAAAACAAGGAGTATGAGGATAGTTCTTTTACTGTGTCAACCTCATTAAAAAATGAAACAATGCCTACGATGATAGTTCTTTGTCTTGTGTCAGCCTCGTTAAAAAATGAACCAAAGGAATATGAGGAGAGTTCTTGGTCTTGTGTCAACCTCGTTAAAAAACGAAACAGACCCATTAGGATAGTTCTTTCTCTTGTGTCAACCTCGTTAAAAAATGAAACAAGGGTCTATGAGGACAATTCCTAGTGTTGTGTCAGCCTTGTTAAAAAATGAAACCAGGGATATGAGGAGAGTTTTCTTGTGTCAAGCTCACTAAAAAATGAAACAAGGTCCCCTGGAGCAAGTTCTAAGTAGAGTCTTTGATTAGATCTCGTAAAATCCCAGTCGAGTCTTTCACCTGACCTCGTAAAAGAACCTTCATTCCATCCACCTGATAGCCATGAGTAGTCTACTTAGATGAATGTAATGAAGCTTAGGGGGCATGCACTTAATGGTAAAAGTTAAGTTTCCCTATAGGTTATGTGAAGGGAATCACCCCATTCACCTTTTTCCCTATTTGGACGATGCCAAAAATGTGTTGGATAATTGTCATGCTTCACCGCAACAACTTCCATCTGGTTATAGTGGACTCTCCCTTTCATCATGTTGGGGGCATGTAAATCATTCTCAAGCATAGTTTTTCATTTCAATCTTGTGTAAACATGAAAATGAATCCAAGCATAGTTCCATATGGTTCAAGCTTGTGTAAAAATGAACCCATTTCCATTTTTAACCCTCGTGATTGCCATTTTATCAACCTCTATTGTCAGAAGAGCCTAGATTGTTTTCATCCCATTGCCACCATCCCTTTAACTAATTATACGCTTTCACTTGGTTGTTTTACCCTTTTTGAGGAACAATTGAAATGAGTGGTCGTATTACCTAGCCTCTTCACATAAATCAACATGTTTTGAGAAGTTCCAACATCACCAGAACTAGTTGCTACCCTAGAGACCACTCGTTCCTAAAAATGGAGTCCTCTTTAAGATTTTTTCAAACTCTCTAAACATGAAAATATTGTCGAGCTCTTGTCCTTTCCAGCTCATTAAAAGATAGGAAATGATATCTCTCTTGTATTATTTTACAATTTTTTCGACTTGAGAGATTATTTTACGAAAAAGAACTTGTGGGTTTTTCTTTTATTCCCTTTTCAAACTCTCTAAATATGAAAAGAACTGAGTTTTCTTTTTCGTTAAACTCGTTAAAAACATCAAATAGCAACAAGCTTGTCCATCTAGACAAGGCCGAGTTTCACCTTCGTTAGACTCATTAAAGCATCAAATAATGATGGATTCACCCTAAGGGTGAAACTATACAACAAGCATATGATATCCTCCTCAATCTTGATAAAAAATAAAGAGGTACTGGTCAACAATGACTGGGGAAAATGGAAAAAGATGAAAACAATTTATGCTAGCAACTTGCTCTTGAACATGACACTTTCACCTCATCACCATGACTATGTGAGTTGGATCGTTCAGCTTGATAGTTATCACACCATTGGTCTATCATACCATCCATTACTTTGTTTTAGGTCAATGCTACCAATTCACCTTAGTGTCACCGACATGTTCAAGAGAAGTCATTTAGTTCGAACTTCATCCTTTGCAATACTGTAAACCTTCAATTTCATGACTACCATTCCTAAACCTTTTGTTTTCAGTCGATTTTTCATTACCAAAATCATTTACCTCGTTTTGTGCCATAGATGTGGGATACATCAAGGCCCTCCTGCGATGAGTCACTTCTTTTCAACATTAGCACATCATCCAAGAAGTTGACTTAGAAACACCCCTTCAATACCTTGAAGCTTGCATACATCAATGGCAGTTTTCTTGCTTCCGACGATAGGTTGATATCACTGGCCTTCGAGTGAAAGAATTTGTATGGTGTTCGACATCAAATCATTTACTCACACCATGTGAAATCTACTGTAGTACCTTGAGGGTCATTATCATTATCGGTTATTCCTCTCATGTCTGTTAAGGTCTTACATCATTGGTCAGTAATCAGACGATGTCTTTCATGTTTGACTTCAGAACATCTATTCACATGGTTAGACTTGTACTTGAGAAAAATATTGAATGAGATTGAAGACCCAGGATCTAGTTTCATCTATCTAGATTGCGATATTTTCAGGAGTACTAAATCAAATGTACAATGGCCTTACATTCATGGTCAACCATTCATGGGTATATATCTGTAGACGACTATATTTGTACATGTAATGAAAGTTTATACGCTAAGCATGGATATGCCTTCCCTCAATTAGTTGATGAGAAAAATCAAATTATCATGATATATGTATTATAATTGATGTAGGTCACCTTCCGTTTCGAAACCTCCTCTCCTCATGATAAAGCATTTCACTTGACATATATATTTTCGACTTCCTGCTTTAGCGGGAAACTGTTACAGATCCATTCAGGCACATCAACCCCAA
The DNA here is from genome assembly GCA_031772625.1 of Pinus tabuliformis. Taxonomy (NCBI): domain Eukaryota; kingdom Viridiplantae; phylum Streptophyta; class Pinopsida; order Pinales; family Pinaceae; genus Pinus; species Pinus tabuliformis. Next base: position 1,256,517,368 of record CM062818.1, on the reverse strand, counting down.
CTTATAGATCAATACTATTAGGGCGCGTCAACCCCTAATGCATTTGTTACATGCCCTAAAGAAGTTGAACATCAAAATGCCTCACTTCCCAAGAAGTTCCATCACTGAAACCATCTAAAAAATGCCTCTAAGAAGATCATCGCAGGTATGCCTTCATTAGGGTGCGTTGCAATGTAGACCATACACTTTCAGGGTGCTATGCAGTGCACTTGGTCCCTCTTTGGCCTACACTGGGTGAATTTGAGTGAATTTCCATGAGGGTTTGAAGATTCCTTATCCATTGGAAGCTTCTAGAAGTTTTTCAAGGCTAACCACTCCTTTGAGTTCACATTTGGATGATGAAGGGAGTTAAGGAACATCAATTCCCTATCCCTTCTTCCATGGAACTAATTTCTAAATTTAGAAAGGCATTCATTATGACCATTTATGGCATAACCTCCTTCATTCACCTATAAAAGGACCACTTATCTAAGTGATCAAGAGGCTGAAGATTGTAGAGATGTTGTTGGTATGAGTTTTGAGCTAATTGCAAGTATTGTAATGATGTCAAAATGTCTTTCTTGTTGTGAGGAGAGGATGGGATTGAACTGGAGGAATGACGCTGAATCATGAAAATTGGGTTGTAATTCTTCCTTTTACTAATAAAGTATTCAAAGCTTTTTCCATATGCTTGTATTGTCCTTTTCTACTTACATATGCTTATCATGTATCTGATTCCATGCTATTTTTAATCAATAGATCATTATCATATGCTTTGATGGATTCTTGTTTCTGTTTGTGTGCAGGTACTTCTCAAGCGCCTTAAGTATGTGAAGGAGCAACAGAATCAGTCAAGGGAAATAAGGAACAAGCAGAAGCTACAAGTAGGTTCTTTGTTATCTTATTTTATCTTTTGTTTATAGAAAACATAGAGAATGCTTTGTACTGTTGTTTCTAGATTGAGCTACTAATCTAGAGGGTTAGGTGTTTGTCCAAGAACACTAAATTTTCCCAAAACATGCAGGGTTCTAGGTTCAACACAATGTTCTGGTGTCAATGATCTAATTGTTCATATTAACTAAATATTGGTTGCTGAAATTTAAGTTTAAAAGGCTTTGATCGGTCTAGTATGAAAATTTGATGAAACTTGGCCTTCAGCTTGTGGTTTTGTGATCCAGGGGTATTTAGTCTAAAAATTCATGAAACGTGGTCCCTGGTGGAAGAGTGGAGTTTTCTATAGGCCGGCACCTACGTACTAGTAAACATATGGGCTAGTACAAGAGCTATGGGATTTTAGCTCCCTTTGAGTAGAAGCTGGAAAATGAGAGAAGGTTGTTACCTTCTGCAGGTAGAAGCTTGCATACTGGTATGAGTCTGCACTAGTACAAGATTGTAAACAAATTTTATTATTATTGAAAGTAGAGAGAGATGAAAACAATAGGTGGTTTTTACCCACATTGGGTTTCCACCTTAAGTATTGGTGTTCATGTGTGTTGCTTATGTGTGACTCTTTATTCTACTTTTACTGCACTTTCTAATAAATCTATGATATACTGGTTTAAGCTCAACACATGATAAACTATCTAAATCACAAGCTCTTTGCATATAGACTGGTTTCTTTAAGCACAGTTGCGTGTACACGCTAGTTGACTTCACTGAAGTAGCGTATATAATTTTGTTTGGGAAATAAAATTATTTATCTAATAATACTGATTCACCCCCCTCTCAATATTATTTCCAACACTTATAATGTTATTTTTCTCATTCACATGTAGCTGTTTTTGAATTTAGAGGCTCCCATGGCCTTGCCATCTCATGTAGATCTTTCGATATATCTTTGGATATATATATATATATATATATATATATATATATATATATATATATATATATATATATTGGTTAGAAATTAGTTCTCGCTACGCATATCCTTCCATTGTTACTTGATATACAATACCATTATTTGAGTAGCTACGGATGATATTTCCCGCTATTTATTATGTTTGAAGAAATTCATGTTCTTCCCCTAGATTCTTTCAAGACTTTGTGTTATTTTAAAGCACTTTCTTCCTACAGTTTCCCTACATACAAGTCAACTAGCACATTTGACTAATCATCATGTATAAAATATCATATCATATTAGTTTAAACATAACTATCAAAACCATACCCCATATGCAACCATCAATTATAGATTACCTATAATCCACATAGATCAGAATCATAATTATAAGCATACAAAACTTGAAATAAACTACTGATACTTATCCTTGAATAACTTATTAGCTTTCTTCCTTTGTAAGCACTCTAGGTTGGTTTCCATACCAAAAAATCACCAAGTGTCTTCATGCATACTTGCACATAGTGTGTAGTACACACACACAACTATACATGGCATATATTATCATTCAATACATGTATCTATACCAGTACCATATGTACTTCTTGTACACAACAACATTTGTACAACTTGTACACAATATCGATGCCCATAGTATCACCTACATGACATATAATTCCTCCAAATGTTTCCAACCATGTTAGTATTATTCCAAAAAATCATTCATTTATTTATATTACCTTTAGGTAAGTTGATCAAACCATGCTCACTTTAGCAATAGGAGAATAAGGAATTCCGTTGACCTGTTCATCTTCTTCAACCAGGTAGAATTTTTATGTCAAAGTATTTCAGTTATTTTATTTAAAATCGTTTTCGTGTATCATGTGGTTGTTGTACAACATTAGCAAAATATTATCATAAAAGTAATCATGTGTACTACAAGTTTATCATACCCATAAATTTGAGTTTTGGGATTAAATATGTCCCCTGAACAAGATTTTAACAACAACCAAATATGACCTTTTCTTAATCATAAAGCAGATGATTGAATATGATACTTAGTCTATGATAGACATTTGAAGTCTAATAACCATCTTACCTTGTCTTTAACCAAGAAAAAAGTTGATGGGTACTCAACAAATACTCCACACCCTTTAAATTTTTAAGCACCGTGTATACCCTTCTTGTTATTCATTTGGTTTTTATGTCTTGTTCTCTTTCTACTTCTTGTGCATCCATCACCGTCATATCCAATATATTTCATGTATAGTTTATTTATATATATGCACACGTCGTTCTAATATTATCCCTTTTCATGTGAGGTATATTTATAAGATCTATAATCCTTCTATTCAAAACATATCTCTGAAGGATTCTTCTTGGTGAGATATTCACCAAATCCCATCTGTATCTAAATGAATATGTTTATTTAGGTTATGGAGTTTGATGTTGCACATTTTTACCTATTATAATTTGAGTGATCTTGTGCTCTTAATCTTAATATTGTATGTCTACTATTAGCCCAAAAGCGTGAAGCATTTCTTTTACATTCCCATTATGTATTTACACTAGAGTTACTTTTGAGTCAATCCCCTTGACCTTCTTATTAAAATCATACCATTATTAATGCATGATGTCCTTTTTAATATGTATACAATATGTTGTATTAGATTTGTGCACACTCTTCACAATCTCGACCCTAGCTTAGGCTAGATTGGAATGTACTTTATACCTCTTTCATATCTTAGTTACCATATTTTTTTACTCAATCGGATACCATAGATTCCAAATTATGCATGTTTAATTAACTATGCATAGTAACCTCATAAGGTTTTGTTAGCTCAAGTAATGTGTATTTGGAGAGTTTTCTTATTAAAATTATTCATCCATTAGCAAACCATATCCAAAGTTAATTACATCATTATCTACATGTGTACTGATCAACACAGCAATATTAAATCCAAAGACAATTTTAATATACCTAGTCTCATACTACATATACAGACCTATCTTTCATATCTCCTCCTTTATTAAGATCTTTTAAGCATAAATTTATTTCCTTATGTTATATCCTTAATTAGAAACGATACAACTCATAATTTTATTTTGACATGTGTAGAATAAGGTGATGACCATATTACTAAATTACCTCAATTAGTTTGTATTTTATTAAGCCATGTCCTTGAATAGAAATCATACAACCCATAACTTAGTTTTAATAATGTGATGACTATATCACTAAATTTCATCAAAATTGTAATCCAGTGCCCATACTTTTACTTAGTTCTCTATAAACCATGTATTCATTTTAGTAATTTTGGTAAGAATGACATTTTCAGGTTTCTGTGCATGCCTAGGCACAATAGGCTATAGCTACTAGCAGATTAGCACCCCATTTTGTAGTCCCTATATTTTCAAACTTGAAACTAAGCATTCAAAAACACATGCATATGAGAACAATTAAATTTTATGCATTCAAGAGAATATTATGTTGCAACCCATAACTCATTATTTTCAAGCCCAATGGGGCATCAAGAGAGACACTTTAATCTTGTGACCTTGAACATTAATCAACAACGGAAGCATATAAACATCTTTGAATTTTATCATGTTGAATATGGATCAACATGAGTCAACCATTTCTACTCGAAGCTATTAAATGAAGGATCAATGTTCTGCTAGAATAGGATTCTGCATTTTTCCAATAACTATACTTCTTTGGATAAACAAAATATGCAATATTTCTTAATCAATGTGAAAAAAAAAAAGATTTTTTCATTCCATATCCATTTTTAAGATGTAGGCCATATTAATATCTACATGCAGGAGATCTCATTTGAATCTTAACTGCTCTGTATTAGGTGGTTTTCTTCCATTTACATAAAATGTAACCTTCTACGTTTTATCATATATTAGTGCACATACCATCTGATATGAAACTTTGAATGTAACAATGATCAATGGAATATGTCCAATGCTCCTATTGCAATCGTGCATGAAGGATTACACACATGGAGAATTCAATGAATTCATGCACAATATCGGAACATCATTGCACAACGAGCTCCAAAGATTCAATGCTTGGAGGATCAATGCATTAGCATGAACATGCAAGATGCAAACCAGAAATTAATTTGTCAAATCAACGGTGATGTTTTTTCAACTTAAATGCATCAAAAGACATGACTAAATATGCAATAGAAATTTTCCATCTATATTTGAATGCATATTCACTCAAATTGTTGCCATTATCATGCCACCTAGACATCACATCCATCAACCAAGTTGGAACATACCTTTTAAAGGAAAATAAGAAGGCTGGGGAATAAGTTGGTTTATAACCATAAATATTAAAAGTTTCAAGAAACAAAGTGACGAAGATACATTCATGATTTCAATTGCGGACGGTTGACTTCCTTTCTCCTTTCAATTCCTTTATTTGGCATCAACACTCATCAATCATTAAACTGGTAATACAGACTCCAAAGGTTAGATATAAAGAGCATAAGTTTAACAAGAAACTGAGATGGAAGAAAATAATCCATCCATTGCCTCAAAGCAATAAGCTTATAGTTGAAAATTGCAATGCAGATATTATTCCCCAAAACAAGATTCTTGTTGAAAATTCCATTGGATAGCAAGATATGATTCCCATAGACTCATAAGAAAATACTTGCAAAAAAATCCCATTGACTTCCATGCATTATTGGTTTTCAACAGATAGAAACAATGAGCAATTGTGTTTTGTTTAAAACTTGCAAGTACAATCAATAAAAAAAAACTTGAGCAATAATGAGCTTATGGTTCGTGTCATGGAATTCCTTCAATGATTTTTACTAAGACAGTTTTCATGTAACTAATTATCATTAATAGAACTTTCTCAATAAACAAAGCTTCTCTAGCAACCCTTTTCATGTTCTAAGTTCAAGGGTCAAACATGAAATGGTTCACTAATGTTTCCCTGAACAATATGGACTTGAAACATGATATTAAAGTTTAAATTCATTGACGCATCTACCTTTCATACCATATGATTCAAACTGTAAATAAAAGGTTTTTGTCAATGGAAAACTTACAAGCTTGTTACAAACTTGTAAACAATTAAAATTTTTCAAAGAATCTCTTACTTTAAAGATGAATTCAGTCACCAGTATGAATCCGCACGTGTGTAGATCTCAACAGTCTCTTCAAATGAATTTAATGCAGGCTACTAGGGTCTTGATAAATGTGAATATTTCTCAATGAAGCAATCTGTGAGTTTTTTTTTGCGCAACATGCCTAAATACAAAATTCTCAGGCATAAACCGAAATTTTATGAAAGAGGCAATCTGATTCCAGAGTCTTGATGATTTTTATTTTTAGCACATAACATGCGTATCACTACAACCCCACGTTTGAACCTAAAGAGGAACAACTGAATTCAAGTTTTGAGGGGTTTAACTGAAACCGAAAATCACTTTTTCAAGAAGTTTATAATTTTCTTGGGATTTAGGGTTTCCACAATTTTCCACCAAGGGTGAGGATGTTGCACCCGAGGGTTTGTTTCTTGTAAGTCTACGCAGTAGAGCTCGAAAAATTGTGCATCGAATTCTTTATGAAGCCATATGCTTTAATCAATATCCCAGTGTTGCATCTGGTATATAACTGCCATTTTTCTTTGTGTTTGAAGGCTACCATAGCTTCGGTGGTATAGAAACTTATAACAGCAAACCAAGAAATCAAGAGAACAATAAGGTTGACCACTTACTCGAGTTTTGGATCGACACCCCACCATGCTTGCTGCACTTTGGCTTTTTCATTGGTGGAATGCAAACCTATCTTATATCATGAATTTCGGCAACAAATCATTAACCGTACACAGGAACTTTTCCGATGTCGGAACATTCAACATCAAAATCATTAAACACACGCCAGAAAGGTGCCCGCCTAGTGGATTCCATGCGAACTAAATAAGAAGAATCCAAATCGTAAGTAAGTGAAATCATAGCACTAAGAGAAGCTCATGTATCATCTTTTTTAAACTGTAGTGTATATTACAATCGTCAAACAGAGAAAAAATCCCTAGAGTTTGTGATGTCGACGAGAGTTGAATTCGTGACCCTATGTCACTTAAATATACCACGAGGTTGACTTTCGATTCATATGCCATGCCTTACGCTACTCTCAGTCACGAGAATCTTGACACCATACCAAAATCATCGAATAGAATAAACATGGGATGTCTACATGCAAAACTCATCATGCGATAAGACCACCATGAAAGAAGGCTATTCAAGAGTCGTCAACGTCTCCACTGGTCCTCTTCTAGCTTGAGAGACTTCTCACACATCTCGTCCCTTCCCGCAAGCACACCAGATGCTAGTCAACACCCATGTCTCCTCTTTCAACCTCGAAATTTTTTGGACGGGCCTGTTCCATTTCCTCTTAGATAGTACCCTGTAACTCACACCTCACCTCCCTACCCTTAACATCACACTTGCTTACTACTATTATGTTGCACTGGTTTCAGTATGTTAGACACCTTTATGTAAGTAGTGTCATTCAGGGAAGGGAGGAGATGAAGTTAAAGGGATTTTTTGACCCGTAGTCATTATCCCCACTACGATTATTCTCAAAATAGTTCTAAATTTGTAAATAGAGGTAGCCGATAACAATTATCTAAATGGTATGCATGTATGGGATGATGATAAGGGTAATTTTTTTGCAACAACTAACAATTCAACTGCTAAGGAAAATGGAGAGGCGACTTAACCGATTTGGAAAAAAAAGAAACAATCGTCTTACAGGTGATTCCTTTAATCCATTTCGAAAGTGACTTGCGCTTTAAATAGATTGCCATAACCACGGTTGAGCATAAAACACTTACTGTTGAGCCATGTGTGGAGGTTATTGAGGTAATTGGTTCACAATAAGGTTATTGGATATCATTGTACCAAACTGGATGTCAAGATTTTTCTGTAATCAAAGTTGAATGTTCCTAACAAGGAATCTAGTATGGCAAGGTCAACGAAAATGCATTTGATTCTAGATCTAGTACAACCATTATCTCCTTTAATTTTATCGATCTGAAAATCCGTGCACCATCATCTTTAGGAATGTCCTTCCACATAATAGATTGGATAATTTCAATTTATTTTTATCGTATTATATTCAGTTTTGACATGAACTTATTAGTCCCTGCCTGAGACTCTTAGCAATAGATTGTGACTATTAATCTCTTGTTTGACCAAAAAATATTGTTGTACATCCCAACTTTAACCAAAGTTTTCATATTACAAAATAATATAAAATTTATTATGTAATTTTTGATTGGACAATAAAGTTGGGGGTCTTATTGCGCTCTTCGCAGATTTCAAGACATTATGTTCGGGATAAATATAAGATATCCAAAGTTTTCACAGATGAAAAGTTTTTGTTATCCAAAGTTTTACATACATTGTGCTTCGTGCTATCAATAGTGGAAGAAAAAACGTTTTCCATGAAAATCATATACGGGTACAGATTTATTGAGGCAATGCGCAATGTACATCAGAGCCATATCGGTGGACCGGAATACCCTGTGGAATGTGAAAATTGGAGTCTAGGTGGCGGAAATTTGACGTTTTGTGGAACAATTTTTTATTCTCAAACGTATTTGAGGGTAAACAAAAATTACTTTAAATTTGAGGTCCAATTATTTAGGGTGCGTGTCATAAATGAGTAGTTTACCAATAAGTAATTTACAGATAAAGATGGAGTAATTTATATAAGTAGTTTGCTAATAAGTAATTTATAGACGAAGATAATGGAAGTTATATAAATGTAAGAAAATTCGTAGTGTCAGGTTCTAGTTTTACATTGTTGTTATATATTTGTTAAACTATGTCTTTAATAATTATAAAATTTTGAAAATGTGTTTTATTCATTTTTATTAAAAATGAAAATTTATTGTATATAATTTTGAAAATGTGTTTTATTCATTTTTATTAAAAATGAAAATTTATTGTATATAAGTATATTTGATGATAATAGTTGAATTTTTCTTATTCATTATTTCTTTAGTAATAAACTTTTCCATTTTTTCCTTATTTAATATTAAGGTGTATATGTGAAATAAACAATTATAAATAACCAAACATGCTTTAAATGGCATGTAAAGATACAAAAATTAAATTCTATAATTACATATATTTTAAGATAGTGTGATTTAACATATATGCCATGTTATTCTATAGTGTTTAATTGCAAATCAAGTCTTGAAGGAAATTAAAATACCATTCATTATTATTTTATTTTTAGGTGTTGTCCTTCTCTAATTGACATAACTTTATGTTTGGAGCATCACTTTTATAAATTGTGGTGAAATCTCAATATATTTTTGGTGCTATAGGACCAAACTAATATATCTCTCAATTATTATGCAAAATGAGAATTTATTTTATATGTATACATTTGATAATAATAGTTGAGCTTTTTCTATCCATTATTTTTACCATTAGTAAGCAGAAGAAATATGGTTGAACCTCAAGGTTTAGGAAATCTATTTCCTATTTTAACATCAATGTGAATATGTGAAATAAATAATTATAAATAACCAATCATATTTTAAATGGCATACAAGGATACAAAAATTAAATTTCATAATTACATATATTTTAAGATAGCCTAGTTTAACATATATGTCATGTTATTATTATATAATGTTTCATTGCAAATCAAGTCTTAAAATAAATTAAAATATCATTCATTACTAGTTTGTCCTAAGTTTTTGCTACCTCCTCTCTGTGTCATGCATGTAGTGTCTTGCATCGTGCAAGTGCCAGCTATTTGCATATGGAGAGGCGTCCACGGTGTTCTACAAATGCCTTGTCCGGAGTGCGGAGTAAGTTCAAGCAAACAGTGTCGAGTCGAGTAGAGTGTCGAGTAGCTAATTCTCCAGAGTAGGTTCAGAGCAGAGAGTGTGGAGCAGCTAGTTTGAGGAGCAGAGGAGCAGAGAGCGTCGAGGAGCTTCACATTTACAACTTGTAAGTTCCCAGACCGAACGAAGCATTTGCCATTTAATGTAATATTCACCATAAAAAATGTTGAATTTCTACAAACGTTTAACATGGTTATTTGATGGCATGTAAGTCTTTGCACTGTTCCCTTTGTCTATTCATGGTAATAGTTTTTCTTCTATCACTCAAGCTTTCACTATATAAAGTGTTTTCTTAATTCATCAGGATTTAATTTCATTCTCATTTCATTATTATTTCTTCGCTATGTGCTTCGGAGGTGGTTTTTCTGATTTCATATTTAAGGTTTGTCCATATGCTTCTGTTTCTAACCTTTTATCATAGCAGACAATGTATCAAACATTCCAAAATCCCGAGCCTTTTATCGTAAATAGTATCATCTTTCTATTTCGAAAAGAGTTATTAGTGAAAATATGCATTATTAACCTTTGCAAGCCTGACTATGAATGAAAAATCTCTTTTATTCTGAAATTTGGTAGTTTTATTTGAGGTTTTATGAGTTTAAAATTCAAAATTTCACCTTTTTAGCTTAAAGAAACGAATACAATCAAGTTCTTTAAATAAATTTACATTTTTTCACTCCAAATGGACAGCTATGTGGCTAAGCATGCACACTTTTGTACTGAAGCCTAAATTTAGCGATGTTTTCTTTTGAACTTCAAGATGGATCCAATAAATTTACAATCTTTTACTGAAAATAAACCACTAAATAGGCAAAGATCCCTGTACAACCTGCATTTATAGATTTCTAGATTCACAGAGAAAATATGAGGCAATTGAAATAGAATTATGAATGTTTGGTAAAGATGCAAACATTTCTACTGCTGAATGAATTTACAAATGTCTAGCTTCAAAATCTCGCCTTTACAATCTTTTACTGAAAATAAACCACCAAATAGGCAAAGATCCCTGTACAACCTGCATTTATAGATTTCTAGATTCACAGAGAAAATATGAGGCAATTGAAATAGAATTATGAATGTTTGGTAAAGATGCAAACATTTCTACAGCTGAATGAATTTACAGATGTCTAGCTTCAAAATCTCGCCTTTTTATCTTAAGCAAACGAATACAATCAGGGGAATTCTGTAAATTTGTTATATTTATCTCAAAATAAACCTCGTTTTCGGTAAGAATGCAAGTATTCTTACCAGCAGCTTCGTGGATATGGAGATTTCAGTTTGAAGATTTCATGGATTTAGCTTGAAAAAAATATTATATTTAGGGATTTCAGTTTGAAGATTTCATGGATTTAGATTGAAAAAAATATTATATTTAGGCAATTGCAATAAGTTTACGAACTTTATTTCAAAATGACCAAAGTAAAACATACATGTAAATATTTCTGTAGCATCGAACTACTACCTGGAAATGTTGTACAAGAGGAAACACCGATGCAGAATAGGCACTCATTAAATAAAATAAAATAAGTAAGGTGTAAAGATTGAATGTTTAAGTATTTACTTGGTGGTGAATCTTATATTATAGTATACAAATAGAAAAATGCAAAAATTATGAGTCTTATATTCAAGCATATACATGTAGTAATCTACCTCTCTAAAAATAAAAGTAGTAATATTTAAATTGTGTTTAATTGTGTAAGGATAGAATTAAGAAGATAACGTCCAACAAATGCAACAAAGAAACTAAATAACTACCATGTATTTAAAATTGTATCAAAAGTAAAGATGTAGAACTGCAGGTACTCATGGTGTGTACTACTATTTTGTTATAGAAAGGGATACAATGGAAGGGAAATGTAGACCATATCATTGTAAAAGACTTGGGTAATTATTATAAGCTAATAAATCATAGAAGGTGGTACAACAACATTATAATAAAGTGCTCCATACAAACAAATTGTTCAAAAGAAATCATGTATTCAATAGGAAGAATCATTTAGCAAAAATGGCATATTGTAAAAACATACCCAGGAGTATATATATCTAAATATATATAGGTTTATGTGTGTATAATAAGATAAGAAAGGATTTTATCCTAGGGATGAGGGGCATGCAATGCATACACAAAAACACAAGATGTTGTAAGGTATAAAGATACCAGCAGAGAATGGCTTAATTAGGAATTAAGAACCAATATCTTGCAAATATGGTGTACCACAATACAGTAGTCTTCTTGAGCCTATTGAATATTAAACCAGGAAAAACTAAAACAATTCTATCAAGAAAATAGATGCTAACAACATAAATGAAGCTCCAAAAAACTAAAGGTTATACCCTTATGGCCAAAAATAAAAGCACATAACGAGCGTTGTATATCATGTGAAATTAATTAATATTTTTACGGGGTTGTATGTCATGTGAAATTAATTAATATTTTAACACATACATCAATTTTTACAAGGTTGTATATCATGTGAAATTAATTAATATTTTTACAAATACATCATTAAATAATACTGTATTACAACAATTTACATTAGTGAGATTCATAACCAGCGTTGTATATCATGTGAAATTAATTAATATTTTTACAGGGTTAAATTAATTAATATTTTTACAAATACATCTACTGATAACTAGCTATGATGAGAGAGCTTTCCTAATCAATGGACAGCGTCCGTTATTAATTTCTGGCTCTGGCGTTATTGTTAACATCATTATTAGATAAGTTTACATAATAATAATAGAAAATTAATAATAAAAGTTATAAATAATTTTATGTGTATATATATTAACATAATTTGTTTGGTAGAGTTTGATCTTGCATAGAATTTGTTCACTAAAAAAATGAAATATACATACCTACTTATACACAAAACACACATGAACATTGATACCTTTATATGCATAAATGAGCATCTAAATACTTTAGTCCTTTTACATCGAGATTAAACATACTACATTTTGAGTTTGAAATTGATAGATTATTTTACTTTTTATGTTGATTTCAGTTTAAAAGATTATATCTATTTTTAAAATCAAACCAATTGTCAAACAATTGATCACCTTATTTTTCATTAAATTCTAAAATATTTTTAAAATTTGCAAAGCTATCGTCTAAACATATAGATTAATCAAGCAAATCATTTCTTAGTTGTTCAAATAGAACATCAAATATTACATAGACTTAACCATAAATATCTATTTATGAAATTTTGATGTAAAATTGGAAAATTCCACTCACATTAATAAATTTCACATTTAAAAATTAATTTTAATATTTTGTTTTTTAAAAAAATACACTCTTATAAATTATTCAATAATTTCTAATTAAATAGTTTTATGTGATTGTACCCTTCGAACATGAATATTTCTTTCAGAGTGAAACATGGTGGATAAACAAATACCCATATATGAAATAGACGCGTTATATAATACCTGTTATATAATACCTGTCATGATGCATGTCATTCGAATACTAAAGCTTATCCAATAGAACATACCTCAGAGTACCAGAGGAACCTATATCTATATATATATATACATCATTGTCTCAATGGAGCACATCATGTTGCATATTGTTCGGAATAGAATAGAGATATCAACCAGTGAAAAGGGTGATCCCAGAGTAATAGGTAGTTAATCCCAGAGTAATAGGTAGTTAATTATCTGGTAGGAAAAATGAGTTCGGATGACGCTCCCATGTCAGAAGAAGCTCAAATGAAGCTCAAACGTGGAGCCATGAAAGGAGGGCTAAGCACCGCAGAGGTTTGTATTGTATTTGGTATTATTTTACCTATGTTTCTGTCTTTTCAATAAGCAACCCTACGCTTATATAATGGAAATACACCCTGTGACTGCAAAAGCAAAAGGAAAAGGAAAAATTGCACCCTTCATAAGCTCTGTTTCAGCTAATCAGTAAGTCTAACTAAAACAAAATCCATAGGTTTCGAATAACACCCAATTGCATATCAAATTATGCACATCACCGTCGATTTGACAGCTCTAGGTGAACTATTTCAGTTCCATTTCAAATCCCATTTGTGTTGTCCTTGCAAAGTATACAATCCATTTGTGTTGTCCTTGCACACCTCGGCAGGGACTACCGCCACGGCAGTGGCTGCTTGTTAAACTGTACTATTGATCCCCTCAAGGTTTCCGATTACTTCCAAATATTTACATACCTACAATAGATTGCATTCCTCTTTCAGGGGCAAACCTTTAATTCTAATTCTCCTTTGGTATTAGGAAATCTATATATATACTATAGAAATATGTAGCATTTGAATGTAGACCTTAAGAGAGGCGTACTCTACCTTGATATCAAATTGAGGTAGGGTTTGTTGAATTCCTTAAAAATCTTCCCCTAATGCCACAAAAACCACACTTTTCCAAATGAAAGAACCCACCCATTTATCGACAATCAACCTTAATTGATATCATATAATAATATTTTATATAGAGTTGATTAACATGTTGTTGCTTCCATATTCCCTCAATAAACCATTTTAATAATTAGATTCAACCTTGAAGAATCCTAATTTGCTTTATGGATTCTAGGTTATTTTTATTATAAAATTTTTATAACCAAAATCTTTCATTGAAACCTTTTTTTGTTGAGGATCGAATTTAAGGCCCTCATTCCTATCTTATACATGTGGATTGATCGATAGGCCACCGTATTTGAACTTATGCTCTGTTAGCATTTGTAACACAACTCTTTGACACCATATTAGAAACCACATACTACTAGTAGATACCTCCTAGGCACAGTATTAAAATACATGTATTGTATTTCTTCACTAAATTTAACTTGAAATAAATTTAGATGTACTCTCACATGCCTTCATATATAATCATCTCATAACAAAGTTAACACAAGAAATTATACCCATGCATACATCACATCATAGAGGAAGAATCAATCAAGATCATTCAAGATCCTGCATTCGAGTTTTGGTGCTTTAAGGATTCAACGCAAACATCAATGGAGATAATGTCATCAATACACTATAACTAGCTTTGCCATATAACATGTGCATAGTCCTTCTATCATAGAGAAAAGTACCACTCACATATATCTTAAATAACTAAAACGAGCCCTAATGGATGCAGTTCATCCTATGGTGCATAATGCATAGATTAGATAACCTTAACCACAGGCTCTATAATTTTAAACCTTAAAACCAAAATCATTCATCATAGATAGTTCTCTCATGCATAATTATTCAAGCATCTCATAAGAAAAGATATCACATGCAACTCCATCATCTTATAAGCTCATGATTTGACCATAAGAAGTGTAAGGAGGCAACATACAGAGCATCCCATGCCGATGGATCAAACGAGGTAGAAGAGAGAACGTCACTTGGAAAATCGAGCACCACCACCCAACCTAGAACTGAGTCTTCTAATTCACCCCCAAGCCGAGAGTTCTTGCCATGGATCAACTCCCTCTTGATCTGTGCAATGGGTATTTAATACCCTCTTTCATGATAAGATTTCCATTAGTAGAATCCTTCTTTTATGTATTTTTTATCCATTTGCCTAGGCTTTTCTCAGAAAAGCTCGCCTTTCTCTCCCGTCAGGACTTTCCTCATAAAGTCTTACCTTTCTCTCCTGCAAAGATTTTATGTTTCTCTCAATGAATATTTATCTCCAATCTATCAAGCTCATCTAAAAATTGAATCTAGAAGCTTTATCGTGAAACAATTATCCCATCCCATTCACCAATGGGATTTGGCAAGAATCTCATCTCTTGGTGTCTCGCTTTTCCAAGTGATTAATTATTTTATTTATTTCATAAAATATCCACTTTTATTATTACACATTAAACCTAGCTTTTCTCATCTTATGTTAACTAAGTTTTACATACAAGGGAGTGGTGTTACATAAGGTGTAAATTTTTCATTCACGTAATTATAGAAATAATCAACCTATACATTAATTAGAGGTAGAAGGCTCTTATTGGGATGCTTTTTTACTTATATACATATTCATTAGAGCATATCCATCTAATTTTAGGGATATTTAGGTGCCACACATGAAGAAATTCTCATTCTAACTTCCTTTTCGAGATAGATTTTGGGTTCATGAATTTTTTATTTAAGAGTTAATAAACCCATAGGTTTATAGGATAAATCAACCAATATGTTCTACAATTTAGTATGGAGAAAATGTAGTGACACATCACATAAAACATTGGATCAAAAAATACTAATAACAAAAAATGGTGTTGGCTAAATTAAATAAGTAATAGAAAAATTGAGGTAAGGCTTATGTGATGTGAATAACTTTGAATAGATTCTTTTGGGTCCATCATAGTGAGTTTTCTGAGTGCATGTAGCCAACAAGTTTGGATCATCATCATTAGGACAATGATGAAAAATTTGATAAGGACCAAAGAATAAATGTCAAATCTGAATAAATATAAATAATAACAAGTGCATCCATATACAATAAATCATTGGTAATAACTAGAAAAACCACATAAAATAAATGAATCGATATAAAGTAAATGGTTGTTAATAAGATGTGAAACTATATAAACTAAATGACTACTAAACATTGAACCATAATAAGCATCAAAGTACTGAGGACTTCATGATACATCTCATTTTGCTATAATTATAAAATCATAAAAACAAGGGAAACCATAACTATTAAATTGTTGGTAAATGTCAATAGGGATCAATCCATTATAAGCATCAAAATACTTACTCCACTATACATCTCAAATTTCTTGAAAAAAAAAATGACTAAATTATAACCTTATCTTAAATTATTATTGTTATTAATTATAAAGAGAATTAATATATGAGTTAACCAATATTCTTAACCATAGAGATTCTGTTGGAAATAATACTGAGGGGGGGGGTGAATGAATATTATAAAATCAATAAAACTTTTTCATTTCCATACTTAGATACATATACGATACTACAGTTGATAGAACCTGAGTGTATACACAACTATGTCTAATGCAACTAGCGTATATCTAGAATACTTATGATTCAGTTACTCCATTAAATTTTGATCTTTAGTTAGTGCATCCGAACTTAATTAACCATATGAACAGTAAGCAGGTGCAGTAAAACAAAACAGATCATCACACACAAGAAGAACACATGAATACCATGATATAAGTTGGAAACCCAATGTGGGTGAAAACCACCTGCTGCAATATGTCTCTATCTTCTTTCAATTAGAAACTTCTTTTTACAATGATTTTGTACTGGTGTAGTCCTTTACCAGTACACAGGCTACAACCTGCAGAAGGCTGCCACCTACTCTTGTTCTCCAGAATCTCCTGGAAGGGAGCTACAACCCCCTTTGCTCTTGTATTAGCCGATCCATTTACTACTACGTAGGTGTTGGCCTACTAAAATGCTCCAACCTTTACTCGTTCTCTAGCTGCTACTGGAAGGCAGCTACCACCCCCTTTGCTCTTGTACTAGCAGATGTACTAGTACGTAGGTGCTGACCTACAGAAGGCTACAACCTTCTCTTTCTTCCTCTAGGTACCATGTTTCATAAATTTTCAGACTAGATACTCTTGAAGCACAACACAATAATCTGAAGGCCACGTTTCATCCAATTTTCATACTAGACCCATCAATATCATTGAAGCACACAATAAACCAACATTAGCATCATCAATCTTTAAATCACTTCAATACTGAATCACTGAAACCCTGTCAACATACTTCAGCCACAGAGGAGACAATAAAACTCTGTAATAACAATCAGACCCAACTGCAACTTCAAATATCATACTTCATAATATATACACTACTACAATGAACCAAACCCGCATACATATGCGCTTTCACCAAAGCCAACCCGCGTACAGATCTATAAATATTCAATCATGACTTGCAGCGATTTCAAACTTAGATTATACCTAGTTCAGAACATTACATGCGTCAGTATACAGATCTAGAATAAGCATAATCAACCATATAGAGATAGTTCATTTCAAACCATTTGATCCTGATCTATCCTTAGATCTTGTTCTCCATCAACCGGTGAGATCCCCCCTTAGCTTAGATCAAGCAATACATCATAACCCATATCCTGCATACTAGATCTCATACTTCATGAGATATTCAAGACTTTTTCCATCCCCTTGCCTAATGATCTTCTTCTCCTTTTATAGTCTTAGGCCTTACTCAATACCATGGTCCAAAACCATAACAAATCAATATCATGGACCAAATACTTAGGATCAACACTTCTAACGAGATAACATGGTCCAAAACCATAAGTTCAAATACCAAGGACTAAATACTGCGGACCAAAAATAAGCTTTCCCACATGTACACGCTTTTCTGTGCATGAAAGTGCATGCATACGCATACGCGACTTTTGATCGGAAACCCCGCGTGTATACGTGCCTGTGTATTAGTGAAGCTGCATGTATAACCTGCGTGTATACTCTACTTGGTATATAGCAAAGTTGTGTATATACGCGACTTGGTACATAGTGAACCTGTGTATGTACTCTGAACCTGCATATATACTCTTCTTTCATCATTCTTTGTAGTCTGATCATTAATTCCTTTCTACTGACCTACTGCACTATGATTTGTCATCTGTGTGATTTGCCATCAAGGACAACACTTGTCTCATAATGCCAACAATCTCCCCCTTTGGACTTGATGGCAGAGCTAACTTGTCATACTGAGAACTGTCATCTGATTTCTTTGAGTTGTCCTACATCCCATGTATTTGGTCACATCTGATATCTCTTCTATAGATTCGTCTAGTTATATATAAGTGAGTTGCTTCTTCTACGAGTGGGTTTCTATCAAGTACAACACATGCATCATAATGCCAACAATCTCTCCCTTTGGACTTGATGGCAACAACACCAAATCACTCTCCCCCTTTGACATCAAGGGCAAAGGGCGGATCAAGATATTCTCTTTCCTTGATAAACATTCCTCTGTCCATACTCCCCTTGAATACCTGCTGAAATCCTTGAATGAGCTCCCCCTTTGTATATGCCAAGGTGTACCAATCTGACCATGCTCCCTCTGAGTATATGCTAAAGTCTTTGCTCTGTTGAAGTGTGTTGTTCATGCTCCCCCTGATTGTAAGCAAGGTCTGCAAAAAGATTTTCTACAAGAAATAACATGACTCTATACATCATAAGTGACCTTCCTAGCACCAAAGACTCATACATACATCCATCTCCCAACCAAGTGGGGATGTACCAGAATTGACTCATCTACCCAACTAAGTGGGGATACATCAGAAGTTCACATATGACAAAAAAAGTACATTAAATTTTTCATCCCGGGCATAGTGGGGAAACCAACATGGGCCGTTACATGACCGAGATATACATGACATAGAGATGAAATATTTAAAAAGATTCTATGAAAGTCATTAGCAGCATCTGTCAATAATCATTTAGATCAGCAACCATGTTCTCCTTCTGCACCTGTTCCACCTAAAATCAAATCATATATGCGACTGTATCCATAGAAGCAAGCGTATATACGTGGATTTTCTTCATAAAACTCGTGTACAACCACTTCCAGATCAGCAACCTGTAACTATCCTGTAACAAGGTATGTCTGCATATCAACTCATCCTTTTGATCATCATCATAAAATTATTCACATTATATCATATTTGATAAAAACCATAGTCATCTCATTATCATCAAGATTTGAATGATACCATCCATGTAACATTACACGGGAATATCCCTTATCTGACAATCATCAATCAACATATGTGAGTATCAACCTATCATCATATAGGTAAGAACTCATCATCATCATATCTCCAACAATGCATCTCCATGTATTCAACATATAGCACTATGTATCTAGAGCTCAAGACAAGACTTCTTGATATCATCAACAGCAACAATCCTCATCCACATGAGCACCAAGAATTATAGGAAACTTGCATCATAACTGTATTATATGATCTTTATGCATATGATGATAGCAACATACGAGTAACTCATCATCAAGTAAAGAAGATGTGTATTCAAGCTTTATACTTCTCCTTATCCTTATGAAGATCACCATGTAAACACCATATATGCATCATTAAAGAATCAACCACAAATCTAATCCGAACATCAACTATGTAACCCCAAGAATCATATGAGATTTGTCATGGATAACTCATAACCATATCATAGCACGATATATCATTTAGCCATATAAGCATCATTAGCAAGGACTACTAACCATAATTCCAACAATGCATTATTCAAAACATACACTCCCCTTGAACCTGTGCCATCTGTTTACTGTGAGATCTGATCATGCATATATCAACAAGAAGTATCATGACATCATCATCATCAAGTTAGGATCAAAATACTTCTAAACATCTTATGAGTATCAAGACATTTCCACACATCATTAGCAGATTGTAACCATTATCAAACAGAGAAAATAATGGACTGAATCATATCAGACCCTTTTCTGAGCTTGTCCCTTTTACTTGTCCTCAAACTGACATATACGCAACTGTGCAATGTCTAACTCGTGTATATACGTGAATTCCCTTTATGAAACTTGTGTATGAGATTTAGGACATTGAAGTTGTACACTTTCAGCTCCCCTTGAGTATGTTATGTCTGTGTTGTGCTGTGTCTGAGTACATTGTGTTGTGCCACATCTTTCTGACTGTACACTTCCTTCTTCTTCCATATCTTTCTGCATGATGATGTTTTCTCGTTTTGGTATGGTGCCCGTACTTTGTTCCTGAATTCTTTTGCTATATGTCCAAGCTTTTTACATGTATAACATCTTACCCATTTCATATTCCTCTTGTAGCAATCAACACCTTTGTGACCAAACATATTGCAAGAAAAGAAATATCCATTAAAGTACCTAGAATGTGATGATCTTTCTGCATGACAGTCTTGAACCAATCTTCTTCTGCATCTGGATGCAACATGTTCAAGATTATGATATACATAACATTCAATCTTATTCTTTGGAGGAGTAAAAGTATTTCTTTGATGAATTTCTTTCCTACGCTGTTTATGGGGTTGACCTATCATTTCCTTGTTGAGCATTTCAGATTTTGAATTAGGTTCCCTTGTCTTACTAGATTCTTCTACAACAGATTCATGAAAACCAAGACTAGCTTTGATAGAAAGAGACCTTTGACTACTAAGAATATCATCCAAGATCTTAATACTATCTTGAAATCATAAGAGCTTATCCTTTTCTTCTAATTTATCTTTTAGAATATTTACCTCAACCTGATGTTGCTCTTCTTTTTAAGATACTACTTCTTCATGTTTTCTTCAACATTTCTTCCTTCTTCCAACTGATGTCTTAGATCAAGAACTTCTTTTTCTTGTTTTTCACGAGCTTGGAGTAGTTATTTATTCTGCTTCTTTGATTCTTCAAGATCTTCCTTTAACGAGAGGATCGTAGCTTCAAGCCTTTCATAGTAATAGGATCTGTCTCTGATTTTCTTGATCATTGTGCTCCTTTCATTTACTTCATTTCTTAATGATGTCACTTCATCTTGCAACTTTTGATATTTTTCCTTGAATAGCTTCGTTACCTTGTTACCGTTATCTAGTTGAGCTTTTAGTTTGGTAGCTACTTCTTTGAAGGCACATTCCATTTTGTTCAATAGATCTTGTTGATCTCTAATTTTCTTTGTTATCCTTTTAAATTCTTCCTCTATTTGATATCTCTCTTGCTATCTCTCTTGCTCACCCATAAGAGAAAATTCAATTGTTCTGCTATCGCTTTCATCATCTCAACATGGATAGATAAATGTATCACCAAAGGATAAAAAATTCATACCTGATAGATATTTTTCATCTTCATTCTGAGGTGATTCTGAATCTAAAGTGCTTCTTACACATAATCCCCAATCGCTGCTCCCACTGTCATAGTTCTTCTGAGATGTCTTATTCTTCTTAGGTGTTTTCCTCTCAAGCTTCTTTCCCATTGTTCCACGGATCTCCTTCAAGCGATCAAGCTTCTGCCAAAGGACCTGCTCTGATACCAATTGTTGGAAATAATATTGAGAGGGGGGGGGACGGGTGAATCAATATTATCAAATCAATAAAACTTTTTCATTTCCATACTTAGATACATATACGCTACTTCAGTTGATAGAACTCGCGTGTATACGCAATTGTGTCTAATGCAACTAGCGTATATCTAGAATACTTATGATTTAGTTACTCCACTAAATGTTTATCTTTAGTTAGTGCATCAGAACTTAATTAACCATATGAACAGTAAGCAGGTGCAGGAAAACAAAACAGGTCATCACACACAAGAAGCACACATGAACACCATGATATAAGGTGGAAACCCAATGTGGGTGAAAACCACCTGCTGCAATATGTCTATATCTGCTTCTAATTAGAAACTTCTTTGTACAATGATTATGTACTGGTGCAGTCCTTTACCAGTATGGAGGCTACAACCTACAGAAGGCTACCACCTTCTCTCGTTCTCCAGAATCTCCTGGAAGGGAGCTACAACCCCCTTTGCTCTTGTACTAGCTGATCCATTTACTAGTACATAGGTCTCGGCCTACTGAAATGCTCCAACCTTTACTCGTTCTCCAGCTACTACTGGAAGGGAGCTACCACCCCCTTTGCTCTTTAACTAGCAGATGTACTAGTTCATAGGTGCCGACCTATAGAAGGCTACAACCTTCTCTTTCCTCCTCTAGGTACCACGTTTCATAAATTTTCAGACTCGATACTCCTGAAGCACAACACAATAATCAGAAGGCCACGTTTCATCCATTTTTCATACTGGACCCATCAATATCATTGAAGCACACAATCAACCAACATTAGAGTCATCAATCTTTAAATCACTTCAATACTGAATCACTGAAACCCTGTCAACATACTGCAGTCACAGAGCAGACAACAGAACTTTGTAATAACAATCAGACCCAACTGCAACTTCAAATATCATACTTCATAATATATACGCTACTACAATGAACCAAACCCGTGTACATACGCGCTTTCACCAAAGCCAACCCGCGTAGAGATCTACAAATATTCAATCATGACTTGCAACTATTTCAAACTTAAATTATACCCAGTTCAGAACATTACATGCGTCAGTATACAGATCTAGAATAAACATAATCAACCATATAGAGATAGTTCATTTCAAACCATTTGATCTCGATCTATCCTTAGATATTGTTCTCCATCAACCAGTGAGATCCCTCCTTAGCTTAGATCAAGCAATACATCATAACCCATATCCTGCATACTAGATCTCATACTTCATCAGATATTCAAGACTTTTTCCATCCCCTTGCCTAATGATCTTCTTCTCCTTTTATAGTCTTAGGCCTTACTCAATACCATGGTCCAAAACCATAACAAATCAATATCATGGACCTAATACTTGGGAT